>VUQH01044887.1:0-11291 GCA_015106775.1 Etroplus canarensis | reverse complement strand
TAAAGTTCCTACTCTCACCTCCACCCTCCTACCTTTCCTTCTCTCTCTGCCTCCTAACACGCTTTCCCCCTCTCCCCCTCCTTGGTCTTCAGCCAACAGTAGCATAGTTTCCACCGGCACGACCGATCCGGTATGGAAGTCGTGTTATGAATCCGCATATTTGATTTGGCACAGTTTTTACGCCGGATACCCTTCCTGACGCAACCCTCACCATTTACCCGGGCTTGGGACCGGCACTAGGACTACACTGGCTTGTGGGCCCCTGTGGGTGGTTTTCACAATACCTCTCGATACCGTTCTCAATTAGCCTGCTTCATGTGAAGTCTTCCAAACAGCTGTTAATTCAATATTCTGTGCACTTTTTAATCTTATTTCAACTCTGTCCCAACTTTTGTTGTGTCTGTTGCAGCCCTCACATTCTAAATTTGTGTATGCTGTTGTCAGTGAAATATATGCTCACATGAATTAACATATCACAGATCTTTGTTCTAATTGCATTTTAGAAACTATCTCAGTTCTTCTGGAAATGGGCTTTGTGTTATACACAGTGTACACAGCAGAAATCCAAGTCACTGCTCATTGAAAGACAATGTCACTCTACTGTTGCATAAAATAAAATTTCTTATTGGAAATCTTACGAGCTCTTCTTATGATTTGGTTTTGATGTCCTTCATCTAATTTGCTCTCCTGTTTTTCTCCTTTGCATCTTCCCTGTTTCTCTCTTTCTTCACTGATGGCTTAAGCAGGCCTCATCAGATGTCTCTCACACACACACACACACACACACACACACACGCAGAAAGACAGAGAGAAGAAAGAGGAGAAAGAGGACTCTGAGGGGTGATCATGGTTCAGAGGCCAAACAAATGTTCTGTCAGATTTACTGGCTGAGCGAGGTTGGTGGTGCTCACACACATACACACACATGCATACACACATAGCCTGTGGATAAATTTGGACAAACGAATTATGTCATCTCATACTCCACCATGCACTTCATTCCCTCACCACCGTATGACCTGTCTTTAACATTCATTTTAAAGTTCACTACTTCATCACTGACCTTCACCCTCACCCTGACCTGAACCTGACCTTAACTCCACCCCTGACTTTCACCAGTCTTGGCACTAGAAGGCACCATCTAGCCTTGCTCTTCTTTTCTATTGCTGTTTTAAATATTTTAGGTTATTTATGTATCTAAACCACCTTCATTTCTTCTTCTGTAACACAATAAAAACACCCTGCACTTAAGGAACAAAATTACATTTTTGCTTCTTGGAGATGCTCGCAGGAGGCAGGTTACTTTCAACATGTGTATATTTGCTTTGACATGTGGAAAGGTAATTTCAGGAATTCATATTCAAGGATCAAATAGTTTGATTGAACTCATACATGTCCATCTACCACCTAGAGACAAAAAAAGCTTTTTCATTGTTTTTTGGCTTCATCTTTAGCAAAAGTTGGAACAACCATAGGTAAATCCCCCTTTGGTTGTAATCCAATAAGAAAATGGTATTTCAATCAGCTTTCAGTGCATAAATAAAAGCACACATGCATGCACACTGACGGCTGTACAGTAACAGTAAAAAAAACTTTGTTTCAGGGAATCCAAATGGAGCCCCAGAGAGCAGCACTTTGAGGATCACGTTACCCGCTCACTGGCCTGGTGACGCGCTTACATTTATACATTTCACAGTGAGTGAAACAGCAGAACAAGCTTCAACTCCTGCAGCAGCATCATTTTGAGAAACAAGAAGTAAGGAGGTGAAAGGTCACAGGTGGTAATATCTCTGACCTTTGAATGAGAAGGAGATACATGATTAAAAATAAACTTTGTAAATATATGTAAGATATTAATCCATTACAACTGCCCTTTGCAGTCATTCACACATTTGTATCAAGTTCACAAAAATGGATTAGGTTCTTTTTGTGTTTGTAGACTTAAAGTTCCTAATGTTGCCCTACTTTTTTAGCAGATTTGTGTGTAGCTTTTGGAGGATGGAAATAATTTGTCTGTCATGCATATAAAGTAGTTCATCAGCTTCAGATTATGTTACCAGCAAGCTGTTGCACAGATTTGTGTCAAAATAAAACTACTGTATACTATATGGAAAAAGATTGGGCCACCTACATATTACACCTACAGGAGCTTTTACGACATTCCATTCTAAATCCATAGGCATCAATATAGTTTGCGGCTATAACAACTTCCACTTTTCTGTGAAGGCTTTCTACAAGATTTTGAAGCATGGTTGTGGGAATGTTTGCAGACTCATTGATCACAACTGACATTCTAGTTCATTCTAAAGGTGTTGGATGGGGTTGATGTCAGGGCTCTCTGGGGGCCAGTAACGTTCTTCCACAGCAAAATCATCCAACCATGCTTTTATGGTCCTTGCTTTTTGCACTGGGCACAGTCATGCTGGAACAGAAACGAGCCTTCTCCAAACTCATCTCACAAAGTTTAAAGCAAAGAAACTATCTTCAAATATCATTTTAATAATTCCTTTTTACTTGAATGTCAATTTCTACAAGTACTATTATTTTTTATATTTAAACACACACACACACAATCTTCATTCTTTTTTGTCTTTGTCATCTTTATTTTGTCTTATTTTGTCTCCTGATTTTTTTTTCAACCATGTTGCATAGACAAACTTCAGTTCTGTAAATGTCATGAACATATAGCAGAACTGACAAATAAAGCTGACTTTAAACTTCTTGGCCAGCTGCAGCATTAAGATTTCCCTTCACTACAACTGAGGGATCTGGATCCACCCCAGAAAAACAACCCTAGAGCATTATCCCTCCTCCACCAAATGTTACAATGCAGTCAAGCAGGTAATGTTTTCCTTACATATGCCAAACTCAGACTCATCCATCAGACTGCCAGATAGAGAAGTGGCAGCATGTTTTACACCACTCCATCCCATGCTTGACATTTTACTTGGTGATGTTAAGCTTGTATGCAGCTGCTCAGCCATGGAAACCCATGCCATGAAGCTCCTGACACACAGTTTTTATATTGATGTTATTGACAAAAGAATTTTGGAACAATGCAGTTACTGAGTCAGCAGAGCGTTGGCAATTTTTCCCCACTATGCGTTTCAGCACTCAGCGACCCCGCACTGTAAATTTAAGTGGTCTTCCACTTTGAGTCTGGGTTACTGTGTTTCCTAAACATTTTCGCTTTGTAGTAATACCACTTATAGTTGGTGGTGAAATATGTATGAGGGAAGAAATTTCACCATTTGATTTGTTGCAATGGTGGCATCCTATTACAATGCCACACTGGAATTCAGTGAGCTCTTTAGAATGAACTATTCCTTCATAAATATTTCGAAAGACAGACTGCATGGCTGGATTTTATACACCTGAGGCAATGGGATTAAATGAAACACCTGAATTTACTGATAAAGGGGTATGGCCCAATACTTTTGTCCTTGTAGTGTATATTGATAAGTAATTATTATGAAAGGACATAAAGCACATGCTGCATGGTTTCAGTCCTTTATTTAATAAATTCAGAAATTGCTTGCTGTTTCACATACGGTGGAGCCCAATCTGACTGAATTTGTTTCTGCTGAGGTGGGTTTTTAATAAAACCTACCCTAGTGAGTGATTTTAATTCTGTTTCAAGTGCATATGTAGCAAATTTACCATAATAAATCCAGCTGGAATTAAATCTTTACAGTGTAATTTAAACTCCATCTTGAGTGATGTCTGGTATTTTAAAACAAATCACAAGTTTTTTTATTCTCCAGAAACTCTGTAAAGACAGTTAAGACTTATGTAGTTACAGCGGTCATAAGGGAGTATTCGTGTGCTGCATATGTGTGTATACGTGTGTGTAGACGTGATGTGACCCTTCTACCTCAGCTGGTATTATTTAGGATAAGAGGGTGCCGCCAGACCCCTGTGCGTGATCTTTCAACACCTTTACAACACAAAAAGTCACAAATGAGCTCTCAGCACCTCAGCTACAAAGCCTCTATGAGACATGTGTGTGCTAAGTGCACGGGGTCACACAACTGCATGAACGGTGTATCTGTGTTTCTGCATTGAGAAGGTGCAGATGAAAGCACCAGATGAATCAGTCAAAAACAAAGGATGATGTCTAAAATTTGCCAAATACAAACTGAAAAGCCTTTTTCTTTGTTTTCCATCAAGTCCTCCGTCTGTTGTGCAAGAATACACTAAAAGGAACCCGTGTAATCCATTTCTGTGGGGCTGATGTGGAATTTAGCTTCACAGTAAACACGTTTGAAAGAGAGAAGCATCTCAAATTTTTATTTATGTTTGTGTGTGCCCTCAAATGCATTCCCATGACTCCCAATTCAATTTGCCACCAAACACTCTGTTTCAGCAGAATTCGACTGCTTTCATATTGCCAAGACTTCCGTTATATCATATACTGTGTTTGTATTTATTGTTTTCCAGTGGACATATTATGCTGAACCATCCATTTTCTCAAGAGCCTGTTAACTTAGCGTTGCAGGAAGGCTGCTATCCTAGCTGTCACTGGTTGAGAGACAGGGTACACACTGGACAGGTCACCATTCCGTCACGTGGCCACCACACACTCACACATCCACATCTGCAGTAATGTTAAAAAGAAAGTTTTCACAGGACTCTACTGTACGCAGTTGTGAATAACTAAGTGCGCGCCATGATTCAGTAGCTTGTAGAACCACATTTAGCAGCAATAACTCAAAGTAAACATCATCTGTCTGACTTTATCAGGCTCTCATTGTGGAGGAATTTTGGCCCACTCCTTACACCATGAGGATTGTGGGTATTCATTATAAGCACAGCTTTCCTAAGGCCCCTGTACAAAATTTCAATCAGGTGGAGGGCTGGACCTAGACTGGGCCATTGCAACACATGTAATCTTCTGTTTCAGCCATTCTGTTGAAGATTTGCTCCTGTGTTTGGGATCATTGTCCTGTTGCAAGACCATTTTTGGCCAAGACAGATGGCCTCACATTTGACTGTAGAAAACTTGGATATACAGAGGAGTGCAAGATGACCAGATCCTGTGGCTACAGAACAAGCCCAAATCATCACCCCTCCATCGCCATGCTTGAAAACTGTGTTGGCATGAGGTGTTTGTGATGATATACTGTTTTTGTTTTTTACCAAATGTGGTGCTATGTATTATGACCAAACATCTCCACTTTGGTCTTGTCCATCCAAAGGACATTGTTCCATGAGTTTTGTGATATGTTCAGCTGCAACTTTGTGACCCTGATAATGCCTGCATGTTCCATTTTTGATAGAAGTGGCTTTCTCCTGATAACCCTTCTAAACAAGCTGTACTTGTTTAGTCTTTTTCTAATTGTACTGTCATGAACTTTAACATTTAACATGCTAACTTAGGCCTGGGGAGTTTGAGATATAGTTTCTGAGTCGTTTGTGATTTCTCTGAACATTGCATGGTCTGACATTGGGGTGATTTTGTTGGGACTTCCACTCTTGGGAAGATTGTGGCATTGTGTTAACACACATCTGAAGGACCCAGACTAGCAAACTGCCAAAACCTCTGTTTTTACAGAGGTGGTCAGACTGGCTGACAATCAATTAATCAAGTGCATTTGATTAGCAGCACCTGGCTGCTACTTACCCTCTTCCTTCCTATGGAAGCAGTAAGGGCGGCCTTTTCACTGGATTGCATAGAGGGAGGAATGGTGCAGTAGGTACAGTAGGTGTACTGGACATCTGTGCTCACAGCCAGTCACCGTGGGTGAGTAGAAAAAGGAAAAAAGATCATCATCAAACATCACAGCCCCACTCAGGCCATTTACTTCTTTACTAAGATTTTTGGGGCTTGCACAAGAGTGGTGCTCAAAGCATTGACTTTCAGATACAGTAGTAAGTAAGCAGAGGAATAGTTTATCCAGTGGTCACTTTCAAGTCTCAAATCTCTTTGTGATCAATAGTTGAATATTTTTGTTGCCTCTCTCCTTGCACTATAGTAACTTCTCTCACTCACATGGCCACATATTAAGGGGGTGGGCACTTATTTTCATAGATGTTGGGGAGCAGTGCACTTACACATGTAAGAAGACACACTCAACAGGAGGTGGGGTATGTTTGTGGCTGGTGTTGTGGAGTTACTGCGGGCTTATTATGCAATTTGCCAAAGCTCAGGGGGTAAAGATGAATAACGCCACCAAAGTGCCAAAAGCCACAATAAAGTATTTCTGCTGAGAGTGAGAGAGAAAGAATGGGAAGGAAAAGAGGCAGAGAGGCAGTGAGAGGATGGAAGCTGACAAAAACAGAATCAGCATCAATCCATGTTAAGGACAGATGGCTATAAGAAAAAGATAGGCTCCATGGAGCGTTAATAAAAGTTACCACACTAGTTCTGAGGACATATCAAAGTAAACATTCAGACTCCAAATAATTACCCATTTTATTTTTATTTCATCTTTCACTGTTTACTGCTTTTGCTTTCTTTGATAGGCATAGATTTCACTTCTCTATGGGCATTTTTTATATATAATAATGCTTTTGTTTTGCTTTAAAGTCAGCTTAAATGTATATTTAACTTCAAACATATACATAAATAGAGTTTAAAATTTAAATTCAGTCAGATAACGTCCCATTTGATACTGGAGATGCTTCCTAAAATCAGAGGTCTGAGGTAAAAAAGTACAAAAACTTAATTACTGTACTTAACTAGAGTTTTCGAGTAGCCTTACATGAGTATTTTTTCTCTTACAGCATTTTACTTTTACTCCCCAAACTTTACACAAATAGCTCTACTTTCTACTCTTTACATTTTCAAAACAGGCTCATTGCTTTAGATTATGTTGTGTCACTGTGTGCCTTCCTGACATCAAACCAATTTGGACCTAAATGTAGGGAACAATGACACATAGAAGACAGTCCTATTCATCTATCCGTCACCTGTGCTTATCACACTGAACTCAAGTGTGGTTTCTTCCAAGCAGTTTGCCAACTTCAGTGTCCGAATGCAAGGGAGAGATCATAACCAATCAGTGTCCCTTCGGCAATCTGTCTGCATTTATAACAGTGCTTGAGGTGCACTGGGCGCAGTGTAGTCTCTTCCTGAATGATAAGTGTTGGCACTTAAGCTACATTCACACTGCAGGCAAAAGTGGTCCAAATCTGATTTTTTTATGAACAGCACAAATCAGTTTTTGTTTAGTTTTTTTAAAATCAGATCCATTCCACTTTCGTTTGTGGTCCTAAATCGAAAACATATCTGATGGTTTCAAAAGTGACCTCAGTCTGCGCAGTCATGCATTTTATCCAACTTTTACATCATTGAAGTGAGGCAGACATCACAATTCTGTGCTGGAAGAGGCAAGAAGTGGCTCAAATGTAAACGATGGACAAAAAATGCATGGTAGACACTGCTGATGGAGCTAGTTAGGAGAAAGAAAGTGAGGTTTACTCACATGCTGACATGTAAATACAGCGTGCTGCGTGTGATGTCAAGTCTTCTTCTGCACATGCATGTCACTTCAGGGCCATAGACTGTTCACACTGGAGTCTGACTACAGTTGCATTTAAATTATAATGTGAACAAAAAAAAAAAATCAGGTTTCAACAAAAAATCGGAATTGCGCATCAAGACCTGCAGTGTGAATGTAGCCTTAGAAAAAACATCTCTGTAGCAGCGCTGGTGCAGGAATAGAAAAAGTCAAAACAGGAAGGAAAGCAAACACGGGGTTTTCTCCAGACAGCCTCATGTTTTAGAGCTGTTGCAGGACCGTTGCAGGAGCTTTGAGCTCCTGTGCTGATATAGCATTAAAATGGCTCTAAAGAAGAACATGAACATACAATTATGTCTTCAACCTGAGCATGCAAAGATTCCAAAAAAAAAAAAAAAGAGGTGCACACTGCACACACAAAGCAACACCAGTGCCAGATTTGTGACCTCACTTTTGAGGGTGAAAATGGCAGGCATAAACCAAGTTTAACAGGCTTCTATGAAGCTGAATAACAAATCAGGGTGTGATTCTGCGTGTGTTTTTTTCTTTTAAATTGACCTTTTGATGTTAAACCATGTCAAAAAGTAAGAGCACAAAAAGCTGAATGAATCAGTATTCCTCTGTGATAGATTGTTATTAAGAAATAATCTGTTTTGATGATTTGTCTGCTTTTACAATAGAGGGTCATCTGCAGTCCGTCACTCCCCTTCTACCCACATCTGCAAACCTCCGGGCAGGGAAGGACACAGCTCCTGTTTTGGTTATAGAGATGAACAGCAGACTTTCAGAGAGTGAAAATGTGAAAATGACCTGGCTCTGTAATGTGTTTTACATCTTTGGGGAAGCAGGTTAAAACTTGTGACTGATGCAGTGCATGACAGTCTATTAGGTTTCACCTTATCATGAAGGAATGTGGCTTCTCCATCAGTTGCAAAATCAACAAAATGTGCATGTAACATTTCAGCAGAGATGCTCTTCTTAGCAAGGCTCTCTAACTGCAGGATTTCAGACAGCAGCCTCAACGAAGTTGCAGAACTCACCTTTGTAGGAAATTCTGTTGCAGATGATCAATCAGATGTGTGCATGTGTGCAAGATTATTTCTAAGATTTTTTTATAGGCGCCTGTAAAATCTACCGCTCTGAATGGATTTCATTTTTCTTTTATTGTTTGTAGTAACTGAAAATTCTAAATTCTCCAGTTGATAATTAAGTACACAAAAGAATTTCTAAGCTAAGAGAGAAAAAGGAGATACATGATACAGATGCTGACGAGGACAATTAAAGCTTCTATTGCTTTTTTGGTTGGTTTTTTCCTCAGTAAAACTTGCCAATGGAACCATTCCCAGTTTAATAACTTCATCAGCTGATTCATAGATACACATTAAAATATATAACAAAACAGTGTGAGCATACTTGCGTATCTGATCTAATTACAAACAACAACACTAAAAAATCAAATCTGAATAGCCCAGTAGTGATAATACCCGTTTGTGCACGTTACTTCTGAATCCTCATGTTAACCTTGTACAATCACAGAAATTAATTCATTTGTGGGTCCTGAAACCCCAGCTGGACACGTAGATGCAAAACTAGAAAGAAAGAAATGCATTAAAGAGATAAAAGTGGTGGAAAAAGAAGGTTTTCATTGTACTGAGAGACCAAAAAAATCAATTTGTGCCAAAAGCAGGCAAAAGTTCAAGGTGCGGAAAGAAATTTCTGTAAAAGTTCAACTGCTCTGACAAGGAAGGCAATTACTGCATATGCCATGTCTGTGTCACCGCTGTGTGCTGGATAATGAAGCTGAGAGGACGAGTTAAAAAAAAGAGAACAAATTACCCTTCAGTCAGCCGGTTTAAACAAAAGCGAAGAGAGATGAATGACACCAGGAGAAAACAGGAGAAATTACTGAGAAAATGTGAAAATGAGAAAGGTGAAGAGATGAGAAGGGACAGACATAAAAAAAATCTTTAAAACCATCACAGTAAGAAGAGTCACAGCTATGTTGTTCCTCATTCTACCCGCATCTTAGATTTTATATGATCTAAATAAGTTCAGATGTTAAGTATATTCTTCACAAATATTCAGTTTCTGCTAAGAAATCCCACAACAAAAAGTCACATTGTGCACATTTCATCCAGCAGAATAATTCTCCTTCTGCAATTACACACAGAGAGAAATGAGAGAGGGATGAGAGAAACAGGAGGATGGGTGCCAGGGATGAGTGACGCTCTGATTAAAAGGTGGAGGACTGTGATGATAATGAAGCATCTGTCCACTGCACCTGATCCTAATACCTGCAAATGGCCTCACTGACATCTATCAGAGTGTGGATCTGTCTCCGAATATCTATACCAGCCATTATCCCTCTAGGAATCTAACACGTCTTTCGGCATCTTCTTATTTAGACACCTGGGGAAGACAATAATGGATGGACCACCTGCAGCAGGATATTTAAAGACAGACTGACGAGGGCGAACAGAACACTGAAAGATGGACAGACAGTGAAATATCTCCAGGGCAAAAAAATTGATCCTGATGTTGAGGGAGCTCATGTCAAGTGAAAAGTATAGAGACAGGGGACTCACACTCACACATGTGGCATTAACTTATATTCTCATACTTGTTTCTCTTAAGATCATGGCATAAACACAGCCAAATCTGAAAAGAACTTCCCATTTGGCCCCCGCAAAAGTCGACAGTGTTTTTGTACAGTAACTTTAGTGTGTGTAATGAAGTCATGCAAAATTGACTTCATATTGTGAATACTTTCTGAGTTACTGGTCCTTGAACTCAGTAGGAGTGGATCCAAATTTTGCATTTTTTAATTTGCTTTTTTCCAGCATTTTGAGCCCTCATAACTTCATTAAAAGATACCTATATTAAATTTTCAGGGCCTAAAAATGCTTTTAAGCTTTGTTAACTTCAAAGTTTTACTCCTAGTCCAAGTGCCACAATATAAAACCACAATCTCATACAGATTTTTCTGTAACCAGTGGTGAGCATCAGTATCATGAGTATCATAGATTCAGAAGCAAAACTGCACCAGTTACAAAAACAAGTATTGGTGCTGTGGATGTTTTATTTGTTTTCTGATAATTCATTAGGTAAATATTTGAGCGTCATATCACCACGTGGGATGAGAGGCTTGTCAAAACAAGTTACAGCATATGAAAGATCTCCTTTTTACCAACATTTTGATGCCAGGCTCGTCGTCAACTACGATTCTTGCTGTGTTAAAATAATTTGATATTGCGGTCCTGGGGGAACGCTATATCATTTCACTGTGTATTTATATGTAGTTGAAATGACAATAAAGTATTCTAATCTAATCTAATCTAATCTAAATGTTAATACTCATGATTGTAGTTTCTGACTGTGAAATGGAGAAACAATACTGGTGTTCACATATTCAATTCAATTCAATTCAATTTTATTTATATAGCGCCAATTCACAACAAAAGTCGCCTCGAGGCGCTTCACACTGTAGGGTAAAGATAAAACAGTGTTAAAAGGAAAACCCCAACAATCCAATGATCCCCTATGAGCAAGCACTTGGCAACGGTGGGAAGGAAAAACTCCCTTTTAACAGGAAGAAACCTCCGGCAGAACCAGGCTCAGGGAGGGACAGCCATCTGCCTTGACAGGTTGGGGGTGAGGGAACAGAGAAGACAGAAAGGAGAGCAGAGAGAGGCACACGCTATGGGAGAGAGAAAACAACATTTAATGGCATGCAGCAGTAACAAATAAATGCATGAGGAGTGAAAAGAGGTGGATAGAGTAGAAATGCCCAGCATAAGAGGCCCCCCAGCAGTCTAAACCTATTGCAGC
>VUQH01044884.1:0-12603 GCA_015106775.1 Etroplus canarensis | reverse complement strand
ACTCTCAAAGCAAACATTCCATCTGTTGTACTTTTTCTTGGCATGAAGCCATACTGCTGCTCGCTGATGGTCACCTCTCTTCTTAACCTAGCTTCAACAACTCTTTCCCTTATCTTCATGGTATGGCTCATCAACTTGATTCATCTGAAACTTTGTACATCACCCTTATGCTTGAAGACTGGTGCCAGTGCACTTCTTCTCCATTCCTCAGGCATCCCCTCATTCTCCAAGATCATGTTAAACAATCTGGTTTCAAAAATCCACTGCCCTCTCTCCTAGACATCTCCATACCTCCACAGGCATGTCATCTGGTCCAAATCCTTTCCACTCTTCATCTTCTTCATTGCTGCCTTCACTTCCTCCTTACTAATGCTCTGCACTTCCTGATTCACTGTCTTTCCTCCATTTACCCTCCTCTCTCTCTCATTTTCCTTATTCATTAGCTCCTCAAAGTACTCCTTCCATCTTCTTAGCACACTCTCTTCACTTGTTGGTTCATTTCCATCTCTGTCCTTAATCATACTAACCTGCTGCACATCCTTTCCAGTTCGGTCTCTTTGTCTAGTCAGTTGATATAAGTCCTGCTCTTCTTCTTTGGTGTCTAGCCTTTCGTACAACTCATTATAAGCTTTTTTTCTTTGCCTTTGCCACTTCTCTTTTTTTGCTGTGCATCTAGACTCCCAATACTTCTGTCTACTTTCTGTATCTCCCTGACTCCCTTCATCTCACTTTCTTTGTCAACTTCTTCCTTTGAATTATGACAAGCATCTTTTATTTTGTTGAGTGTCCCCATAGTGTAGTGGTTTACATATATGCCTTCCAAAAAAGATACCTGGTTCAATTACTTGTAGGAACACAAGCCCCTCTCACCATGGAGGGTTGCATCAGGAAGGGCATCTGGTGTATAACCTCTGCCAAATTACCAATATTGATTAATCTGCAGTGATGGCCCCTTGGGGAGAATACATGGGACCAGTTGAAGGAAAAACATTTTTTATTTTGTTAAATTGTGCATTTGTATCAGCTAAGCACACCATGGCAGTGGGACAGAATGTTTACTGCTGAATGTTAAAGTTAAGTTAAAGTTCTTGAGACGATAACATACTCATGTCTGAAGCTACATGCATTCAGCAACAACTTTATTTAGCTTAAATAAAGACTAGAAATTGGAGTTAACAGCCTTGTAGTTGTGTATGGCTAATTTTTAGTAACGACTTTTACCCATCCAAGAAATAGCCCAGTATATAAATCTGTAAATTGCCGTTTAAAGACTTGGTGCCAGTTGAAGCATGAAATGCTCTATTTTATATTTCTTGTAAATCATAAACTTTTTTGTTTGTTTTTTTGCTCACCGGTAGGCTCCAAAGGAGGATGTCAAGGGGCTGGTTTCATTCCAAATAATTGAAATCTACAGAGAAGATGAGATCCAGTTCATGGTACCCTTGACTCCCAGGCTTTTTTATGTGCCTGAAACCCAGCAGGTCGAAAGTATTGTGCCAGACAAAGAGGAACTGCACCGTGACAGTGATGATTCAGGTGAACCCTTATGCTGTGCTACATTAACACATAATTTACAATTTGTTGAACATAAGTGACATAAGTCATACTCAGTCTAGTATGATCAGATCAACAAATGATAGTTTTAAGTTAAAGGTCAGCTTTTCCATAAACAACAGTAAAAGATAGCTACTGTTTTAATCTGTGGTTTCTATTTCACATTTAGGGCATGATTATTATTTTCATGAATAATGCAGCTAACATAACAAATAAAAAAAACAATGTTTTGCACAAAATGGCTTATGTTAGGGTTCCAAATCATTTTCCAGTTATCCCTGCAGTGTCTGAGATTTCTTAGCCAGCATTACTTTCTGATGGTTATTAGAAAACTGGTTGTTAAGACACCTGTCCTAGAACTTGGGTGGGACTTAGGGGAATTGGACCTTGTTACTACTGCTGTTTTGTTTATGAGCATCCCAAGAAGAAGCAAACTGTGACTGACACCTTCTTAGGTGTTAATGAAAAGTCCAGACACAACAGCTTCTGGGGGAAGCGTGCTGTCACTCACCAAGAGGCCGTCCACAGCTATATGGACACCTTATGGAAATCTTGCTTTCACTATAAAAGATGCACAACCTCTTAAAACACAACTCCACCTGACAGTGATTTATGCTTCTAAAACACAAAACCTTGTAAACATGATGATGAAGTGGGTGTAATCATGTGTTGTCATGGAAAGTCTATGAAGTAGTTTTATAGCACCTATTTGTTAAAACCTTGTGGCAAGGGCAACACAAGTTGAGTTGGACATTATTATGAATCCAAACATAGCTTTGATTAAAATAAAAGTAAACATAACCATGTAAAACACAACAGAATACACACATGCGGTATGTCCACTGTCATGGTATTTTCTTATATTTCACATCTCTCTATATATATATATCTAATGGAGCATATATTTATATCTAATGGAGCATCTGTAATGCTAGCCATTTCCCCCCTGGGATTAATAAAGGATTCTGATTCTGATACGCTATATGGACAAAAGTATTGGGCCACAGCTCTTACTCATTGTTTCATTCAGTCTTATTGCCACAAGTGAATAAAATCAAGCACCAAGTAATGCACTCTGTCTTTACAGACATTTGTTAAAGAATGGGTTATTCTAAAGAGCTCATTCAATTCAAGCCTGGTACTAAAATAGGATGCCGCTGTTGCAAAAATTGGTAAAATGTGTTCTGTGGAGTAAGGAATCACACTTCTCTATCTGGCAGGCTGACAAATGAGTCTGGGTTTGGTGAATGCCATAAGAACATTCCCAGCCTGACTGCACTGTACGAACTATAAAGTTTTGTGGACAAAGGATAATGCTATGGGGTTGTTTTTCTGGGGTTGGCTTGTGCCCTTTAGTTCCAGTAAAGCAAAATCTTAATGCTCCAACTTACCAAGACATTTTGGACAATTTTATTTTTCCAGCTTTGTGGGAATTATTTGGGAAAAGCCCTTTTTTGTTCCAACATGACTATGCTCCAGTGCACAAAGCAAGGGCCACAAAGGCATGGTTGGATGAGTTTGATGTGGAAGAACTTGACCAGCTTGCACAGAGCCCTAACATTAACCCCATAGAACAGCGTTAGGATAAATTAGTATGGACAGTATGAGCCAGGCTCTCTTGCCCAACACTACTGTCTGATCTCAAAAATTATGAATGGGTAAAAATCTTCACAGACTTGCCCCAAAAATTACAGAAAGTGTTCCCAGAAGAGTGGATTCTACAAAAGAGGGTTAGGGTTGATTTAGAATGTGATATCATAAACACTCAGACAGGTGTAGTGATCCAATACTATTGTCCATATAAAAAAGGTTTTTTTAAGCATGCAGTAGATAGAAGATAGAATGCTGTTCTTACATACGCATGGGCTCAAGTGACTATTAGATTAGTTTACTGAAATTTAATTAGCAACTGTTCTATTTATGAAATATGATTAGTCAAAAATGCTTAATGATACTTCAGCTTTGTCTTCTCAGTGGTCAAGATCTACTATATTTTTGCTTATATATCTGAATACCTTTGAGAAAAAAACAGACAGTTCTGACTTTTTTTTGCTGTCCTCAGTCTTAAAATTAATTTTTTAAAAACTATGCAATTTTTGTGCTGTTTTTCTTTTTAACATAAAATAACACATTTAATTAATTTTCTCTCTGAATCTGATGTGTATAGGGCAATCTAATTAAAGTCCACTTCATGTCCAAATTCTTACCTTATTTCTCAGATGTTTATTTTGGAAAATCTATTTTCCAAAACTCTTCTGACTGTTAAGAAATTGCTTTTGTGTTACTCACAAACTGCTTCAAGTATGTGAGTAATGACATATCTGTCTTGCAGGGAGGATGAGAAAAAACGTTTCAACTCTTTTCAGTTACTGTTATAAGAGCTACATCCCAATTATGATTTTTTTTTACAATTTCTGTTAAATAATTATATCTCTATAAAATGGGGATATGATGGAATCATAAGTGCTGCTGCCACGAATCCTTTTTGTCATCGTGATAGTGCAAAAACTATTTCACTCAGGTTATCGGTATTTTTTTGTTTTTGTTTTTTTAAAACATTTTTTGCCAGATTTCTATGACTATTTGTCTGATCTGCACAAAAGAAAAACTAAAAACTGATTGTGGGATCATACGGGTTCATTGTGACACTGTAGCATGTCTGCCACCATTGCTGTCTGCTGCTACCACCACTGAAATCTGTAAAAAATTCACATTTTTAGCCATAACCCTCAGACTATTCATCCAGTCTGTGCAAAACAAAATCCAAACTGATACTTTAACGGTGACACCATGCCATTACTACCATTGTCGCTGCTGACAAAAAAAAAACAGTGGTCGTGGCATTTAGCCTCACATCACATTAAGTGGGGTTGGGTCAGGTAAGCATTTATTTAACTGGGACTTTTCAGGATATATACCTTTAGTGGTTGCATGACAATCATAGAGAGCTAGTTTTACAGGTTATAGTCCTTTATGCAATTATTTTGGAAATGTTGCTTTTCCAATTGTAATTGAATTGGTTCTCCAGTAATCTAATTTGAAACTGAAAACTAAGTGTCCATAAAATCAATGCAGTAACACCTGATAATAGTGAATTACTCACATTTGTAATATAGTTATTTAAAAAAATCTTTTAACACAGTGTCAAATCTCTTTTACATTTTCAGTCACAAGCTCAGACTTTACATCTAAACAGCAGAAAACCCCACCTCAGAAGTTCCCCTCTTGATCTCCACGATTTTACTTCCCAAAGTAGAGAAATACTGTTCTGTGTTGATAAATCCTGTGGTGTTAACATGTCATGGGTGCAGATCAGTGTGGAAGTGACATTCGGGTCCAAGACCTGACAATTAAAATGTGACAGATAGCTTTGCTCCTGTCACATTGGCATCAACTCAGCCAGGTCAGTGGAGCATTCAGGCCACAGTGGAAGCTTCTTTGGCCCATTAACTTCTAACTCAACCACTCACTTACTCCCACACCCTCATACCAGTCCTGTCTTGGTGACTTGATCAACCTCCAGCTGCAGCACACATGTAGCCTCATGCTGTCAGACAGCAGTCTAAAAACCATCCTTTCATTTTTTTGACTACTATGACAGTATACTTTCTTTTTTCATCAGGAGTGCATAAATAAGTTTATTACTGATTTTGTTTGGTATTTTTAAGACTTGTGGGGCAAATTGCAGTCAAGCCTCAAGCCTCTACTTGAATCTCAGTTCCAAGCTGTACTGTAGAGGTGGAGATTTACTTTAATTGGTTTGGACAGATGGGTTAGTCCCGTCATTGACAAATTAATTTTTATTTGAGCATCATAGTTCATCCTTTGACATCATCACCACAACAGAAGTATTGTATGTGTTGGGGGCATATTATGCTGTTTATCCCTCCACACAAACTGTGTTTATATTCTTTAATCTGCTTTGTGACATAAGCAGTGGTGGGAAGGTCTGTTGTGCTTTGTTTCATTACTAAGGCCAAAACACATTCATCTTAGAAATCTCTACTGGTATCAGAAATATCAGAAAAGTATAGAGGAAAACACAAGCAGCCAATTACAGTTCATAAAGTCCTTATGTCTTATGTCCATAGTCCCAAAAGCCCAGATGTGTAATTACATTTTCTAGGAGGCACACACCAGCTACAATAAAGCTATGTTGCAGCTAATCCACGTCGCTGCTGCAAGTACAGCAATATACCATAAGACAGAAGGATGAACAAAGATTTTGCTTCATACAACTGAGAGTAATAATGTTTATAACTGCTTTGAATTCAAAAGTGGTGCAGTTTCAGACATGTTGGTTGATTTTAGAGCAATAAAATTCTTGCTTTCATGTTTTTTAAAAGGAGAAAAGTCTGAAAAGTCTCAAATCTACAGCTTTGATTGTCAACCTTTACAAAATATGTTGGCTTGCACTGATTTGATTTTGTTTAAAGTGTGAAGTGTAATGTATTTTAACTGGCTCAAATTTTGCAACATCTTCCTTTGTCTCATTCTTGGAATGGTCAGCTGTCAGTCATATAAGTAGAGACTGATGCATGAAGTCATCACTAAACCACCCAATAAACTGTAAATTTCACTTAAAAAGAAGTTGGAATGCCCAGTGTGTATCTATATATTCTGGGGCTTATGGTATTTCCCTCTCCTGCTGAGTGATTAGACTTTGTGACTTGCTTCAGGGAATCAAGCACCACTTGAAAACCAATCCCATTGCACCTTCATAACTCATGGTGCATATTTTTAATATTTTATTTAATTTCTCTCTTCCCTCCATCAATCACTTGCACATGAATTTGGTGTAAATTAATCACTAAAAGCTTCTGGCTGCATTTAAATTTGGTTGTGTTTTATGTGAATTTAAATGCATTTTTAAAAAAGATAAATATTAGTTCTTTCTGTAATGCGTATTGTATTTTCTTGCATTTATTTCTCTTCTATACAACTTCTTTTACACTAGACTCTTTTAAAATAATCAGAGTTGATTGTATGTAATGTCAGGAATAAATAATTTATCATTCAATCAGCTAAGCAGCTGATATAGCTGCTATATTGCAATTAATTCGAATCCTCTTGATTCACCTTCCTATAAAAACTCCTGTATGTGGTGTCTCCTTTAATCACCATCAAATTTTTTGTCAACATGAAGCAATTTTCCTCCTTCCTTCTGCCTTTTATATTTTGAATAAGTGCAACACGGCACACTCAAGAGCAAGTTTAGCTCACATGAACACACAATGGTTCTTTATACGCTTGCAGAGTTGGTCCCTTCTTAAGAATCATAAGATTTCCAAAGTGATAATTGCTTGTCTTTCAAATGTCAAAATTTAACACAATTTCCTGTTTTTGTCTTTTGTTTGAGTACTGGAAGTTTTTATTTTATTTTTTAAAAACTTGAATTCACTTGTGTGATATTCAACATGTTACTGTTTTCTACCTCTTGAAGTTGAATAAGAATTTTTTAAAAAGTTTTGCTTTGTTTCTGAGGGTTTTGGGAGGCTGTAATGGAGTTACTGACAAAGTCAGAATAAATTCTTTAGATGTGTTTGCTTTTTGCCTGTATCCAAAAACAACTTGTGACCTCAAATTCTTGTCTTTATACTTTTTTACTCATTTGTAATGTATTTTGGCAACTAGATGTACAATCTAATAGCCTGTTGTTCTGTTCAGTGCACAAAACTCAGCCCCTTTGCAAACCACTGGCGAGTTTTGCCTCATTTTTCCACTAACTAACTAAAGGATCCTCCCTAAAACTGGTGTAATATTAAAATCTGTGATTATTCAATCTGATTTATGCGTTAACACCACAATAGACTATCCAACCAATTACATGGCTTTTAAAAGTAGGATTGTAGTGTGTGCCTGATTGAAGAGGTGAAAAGCACTGAATACATTTGAAAGCAGCATATGCCTTTATTCATTATACTAAAAGTAATTAATGAAGTATTAATTGCAAGGTAATGCATGCATGCCATTCTGTTTGGGGTTTGAGTCTCCCTAAAGGTCTGAGCCTAGAATCACCCTTGTTTGAAACCCTTTTCCTTTATATTGTAAAAGATATGACAGTATCTTGACAGTATTTAAGCTGTTACAATAACTTGATTACTTGCTTCTGTTGTTTTTCTTATTAAATGCTAGTTATTGGTATCTTTGTGTATCATCATAATCAGGTCTGCTGTTAATGACAGGCTGGCTTTGGGTAAGCAGATATTGATTTCCACACAAAGACTAAAGGTCAACAGACTGGCATACATAGGTATGAAATTGATCTTATTAACCTGCAAAGAACAAACTGAAAACTCTAAGGAGTCAAGTGGTTCGGCTGTGCCTATGATCCCATCCAATTAAAGAACAGAAGACCTTTAGCTCACTGGAGTTTCTAATTAACAGCATTTCAGTGCCTATTCTGAGTTTTGACTTCAAGTCACAGTACAAAGTGTTATTAGCTTATAATTAATCAACGACCAAAGAAATGTGTGACAAGTAAGTTATACATTTTATACATTTGATCTGTCAAGTGAAAAAAGAGGAGTATTATTAGTAGATTAATTAGTTATAATAACATATTAAAATAACCTAATCACACCAAACTAAAGTTAATGTGGAAGACATACCAGTATTTTTGTTATTTCAGTGCAATCTGAAGATTTTCAGATTTTACAAAAAGGAAAACATAAGAGTAACAGAGAACCAGAGAACACGTACTGGGTGTATGAAAACAGCATAGTTGTGGGAAACGGAACCCTTAGGCATGTAATATGTTGTAATATCACTCACAAGATGCTGGTTATCTTGTTTCTGTCAACGGTATTTTAAAACGTCTCTCTAAAGCACATATGTTTTTTGTTTCTTTGTTTGTTGCATAAACCCTGAGCATTTACTTCTGAGACACATTTTCAAGAGGAATGTGAACATTTTTCTCCATGCATAGAATTTAGCAATAGATTCCTCAATTTGGTGTAAATAAGGGAAACCTGTGATAAATAAATCAGTCATTTTGGATGGAAATCACACTAGAGCATAAACGCAGATTTTGGTTAAATCCCAGCCTTGGATTTTTGGGCAGTCCTGTTTTTCTCATGTGGTGTTTGTTTATAGAAGTCCTCTCACCATCTGTCCTTCCCCTCCCTTTGTTTTATAACTGCTCTAGGTACAAGCTCCAACAGGGAATAGAGCTCAGGGAGTGGGGTTCTCCTGTTAGAAAACAGAGAGACATCACTGGCGGCCTTCACGGTTCACTCTTCGTATATTCAAGATCAAGGGAAAAGACTACAGAGGGAGAAGCTCCAGGGGAACCTCATTTAAAGAGCTGGACTGGGAGCAGACTGGTGGACAGCAGGAAGCGAGAGCAGAGCAGCTTAGTGGAAACTCCATCCACAAGAGCCTGGAGGTTCCCACTCAGTACAGTGGGGTTTCATTGGGGGAGAGGAATACAAGTTAAGTGAGATGTGTTAGGTGACGATGAGAGACTAAAGGATAATAAGGTGGCTAATCATAAAAGCACAACTTAGTATCTGTTCATATATTCAGCTAGATTTATTAAAAGATAAGAATAGCAATAATTTGTGTTTTTGTCAACAAACCATATGAAAACACCAAAATTAGCAATGCATCAGTCTTTGTATAACTTTACTCTGAAAGGTCATTCCTGCCATATAGAAGATGCTGAAGGTGCAGCATAGTGCAATAGTGTTTCATTTTTGCAGTTACTGAACATCACACAAAGTCCATAATAAAACAGGAATATGCTGTATAAACTTGGCTGCACAGTTTCTCTGTCTTCATCTTTCCATTGATAATTATACTAAGAAGAGTATCGAGAGAGGTATTTGTTATTATTTTCATTAGAGATTTAAGGTATTAAACTCAGTTCAAATCAGTTTCATTTGCAGAAAACAATCCAGTCTAACATTTTAAAAATGTTTGCAAAGATGACAGAAGCAAGTATTTGTAAGCCAAAGCATTTCACATCCATATATTACGCTTTTAATATTTTATCTCTCTAGCTGAAATGATCACAGTTGTTTTGATAATGATCAAGTTTGAGGACAAGTTGTCTTTATTGGACTATGAAACATCCCTTCACATCTACTGTGCAAAAGATATAGATTCTTGTGAAACAAACATCTAAAACTGATTTTAAAAACGACCCCATCAACAGTCTTCATCAATTAACTTAAATATAAATTGTAGTATATAGAAAAAGCCTAAATCAAATCACTTTTTGGTGTGAACAAACTTTTACTTAGCAGGCAGCCAGTTTAGACCAGCTCATAAGCTCAGTTTTTATAAATGCCAGACCTGTACGGAACCTCCACCTTCAACCTCCTATTGCCTGCAGACAGTTGAAACCCTGTCTAGCTCTCTGGCAAAGAAACGGCCTTTTTGTCGAAGCACCAACTGTTATTTTTCTACATCCAGTTCTTGTATTTTTGTACATACCTGACTTTGCTTCCACATCTGAGGAATGCTTTTTTGGCTGCAGGTCTTATGCCAAGGCCACTTGTAACCATAATTCTGTGGACTATCAGTGGTTTTCTGCTGCATTCAGTTTTTCATTGTCCACTATTTCTTGGACATCTGCAGGAAAATTAGACAGCCCATGAAAACACCTGCGTGCTGCCAGATTTCAGTTTCTGAGAGAAAATAATGATGCAGGATGTCCAGTTTGTGTTGCTATGCTCACATTTGCCATGTTGTAAGACTTTTAGCTGTAACTAAAATATCATCCTGACCTTTATAACATAGCTACTCCTCACTCAGCTTTGTTTACTCAATCAGCTGCTTCTATTGCAGTTAATAATTTTGGTTCAGCTACTGCTGGTGTTGTTATTAATCCTATTTGCTGTAATTATTTAATTATCCACTGCACTATATGCATACATAGATATAATACATATTTTAAAATCAGGAATATTATACTTTATTAGACTTCATTCTATTTTCAGTACTCAGTGGGATCTTTTTATATGTGCAAGTAGAATCTATTGAAATCTAAAATATGATATGATGTACCATGCATAATTTATAAAATAACAATTGTGTGTGTTTTGTGACAAATCATATGTGCCTGAAACATTTACACTGAGCGTTTTGTTTAAAATTCTGTATGTTTAATGTTTTTTAATATTTAATGGCTTCTTTACATACATTTTTAACTTGAGTCAATAATAATGAACACAAGGCACTGAAATTACTCAAAAGATTGATCAGTTTGATAAATGTATTAATTTCTTTCATTTCAATGAATATTTTTCATGCCTTTTGCATTGTGTATTTTTACTAACTTGTGTTATAGCTTTGTTGGTTGCACAAATATTTTAATAATAAAATGTTCTTTGCTTTCAAAGATAATGGTGTAAATGAATGTAAAATTACCATCTTCCTGTGGTCCTCTCACAACTTCTGAGATTGAGGACATGTTTACAGTAAGTATGCAGCTAAGAAAAGTGGGCTGACAATTAATATGCATTTTACTGCGACTGAAAGCAAAGCTCTTTGACTCTGATTACATTTGGCTTTCTGAATTCTCTTTTCATTCCCATCTTCATAATTGTCTGTATAGTCACCAAATAGTTTTTTTAGTTTGCTTCCATCTGTTGTCTCTTTGCACATGCTAATTCTCTTTTTTTCTTGGATTTTTTACTCTCATTCTCTGTGACATAAATATCGCAGCTGCAGCCTGAAGCACCACCTCATGACTCCTGCCTCGTGATATCCATATCCTTTACCTTTTAAAATATCAGGGATAACATAAAGAGTGCAGGCAGTGTGTCTGTGTCTATGCAATAAACAAAGTGCTGAAATGTGGCTTATAAGCCACACCATAACATGGAGGCTGACATCAGAGGTTTTTTTTAAAAACTGGATTTATTTAAATTACAAGATAATGTGGGTTAAATTTTACAGTTAAAGAGTATCCCTGCAACCAGTAGTACATGAGGAGGTTTAGCAAGATGTGGTAGCCTCCTAGAGATGCCTTTAGCTACACACTTGTGAGCACTTATCAGGTTAGACATGGGCTTAACTAATTTTTAGACAATTATTATATCACCCAAAGGCTCTTCCACTGAAACTGCAAGGCTAGCAGGAGTTGCAAAGGGGTGTGACACCCCCACCCCCACCCCCCAAAAAAGGGTCCCTCCAGGTGCCCCAAATAAATTAAGACAACACTCCTCTGGTGTGGCACCAGGCAGCCACAAACTGAGGCCAGCTTAATTCAGTCACATGAAGCAATAAGTGGCCTAAGCAAAGCTGGAGCCACAACAGCACATCTGGCATGCATGTTCAGGCGTATACTCCATGAGCAATAGACAACCATAGATGGCAAAACTAAATGCTCTCACCAAATAGTGATCTTCTCCAAACATACATGGATTCCCACACACGAAAATCACACACACTGAACACACAAAAGTAACATGACCAACACAAAGCAAAGCACAACAGTCACAAACTAAAACTTATTAACAAATCAATCAACAAATAATCCTACCAAAATGATTGATTTTTCCCACATCACAAAAGGTCACATAAACAAGTTTCTGTATCCACAAAATTCAGTGACGCAAACATATTGCTGACCAACAATAAATTCAGAGCCACAGACACACACAATAACTACAACTGGTGTCGATCAGTACAACCTAAAGTTACTGCCTTCACCTAGCTAGCAACTTTTACAAGCGGTCTACCAAAGTGGTCAAACTCACCCACAGCAAAGGTCAGAACACAAAACCAGCCACAGGGGCCCACAAGCCAGTGTAGTCCTAGTGCCGGTCCCAAGCCCGGGTAAATGGTGAGGGTTGCGTCAGGAAGGGCATCCGGCGTAAAAACTGTGCCAAATCAAATATGCGGATTCATAACACAACTTCCATACCGGATCGGTCGCGGCCCGGGTTAACAACGACCGCCTCCGGTGCCGTTAGCCAACAGGGTGCCGGTGGAAACTATGTTACTGTTGGCCGAAGACCAAGGAGGGGGAGAGGGGGAAAGTGTGTTAGGAGGCAGAGAGAGAGAAGGAAAGATAGGAGGGTGGAGGTGAGAGTAGGG
>VUQH01044877.1:13606-25513 GCA_015106775.1 Etroplus canarensis | reverse complement strand
GAAACACAATTAGCCTGGCGAGCTGAATAGCGGCGTCCAGAACGCTCTCGCTGAGCCATGTTTCCGTGAAAACAAGGACACAGCAGTCTCTGTACTCACGCCGTGAAGTTCGCTGAAGTCGGATGTAGTCCAGCTTATTGTCCAGTGAGCAGACGTTGGACAAAATGATGGAGGGTAGCGCCGGCCAGGTAGGGTTTGTTTTTAGCCTAGCACAGACACCCGCCCGCTTTCCGCGCTTTCGCTTCCTCAAGCACCGCTTGCGATGACATCTGTCCCGGCCACCGGCATCAGGCAACACCGAGGACTGAAGGTCTGGTCCACGTAGCAGGCCGAGGTCACGAAGTTTGGAGAGAATATCGTCGTGGAGGTAAGCGACCGCATGGTCTCTTAGCTGAAGTATGGTCTGGCGGTTGTAAACATGGACACCGCTGTCTCTGATGTCCATGCACTTGAGAGTCGGGCACTAGACAAAGATAATTATACCGATATAATGGTATAATTACAAGGATATAGGGCTATAAGCACTATTTGTGGCTCCTGAAGTGGCCGCTGCGTGCTATCACCGCGCCGCCATATTGGTAAGCAGCAACTGAAGGCAGCTGCAGTAAAGGCCTGACAGAGCATCTCAAGAGAGGGAACACAGCATTTGGTGATGCCCATGGGTTCTAGACGTCCGGCAGTCATTGACTGCAAAGGATTTTCATCCAATTATTAAAAAGAGGTGAAATCATAAGAAAGGCCATTCTACAAAAACTTATGGACCAAATTGTTGGTAGGTTTGTAGACAGGCTGGCAGGCAGGTACTTTTTTTTATCATAACTTGAATTTTCTGCGTTACAAGCCTTTGACATTATTTCATTTTGGCTGGCTTAGAAGGACAAATTTGATTAATCAAGGGAATCCATTTCATGTCACTTTCTAACTTATACTTTGACCTACCTATTAACTTTAAAGCGAAGAGTCTGCCTTATGGAAAACTAACACATCAGTGAAGCCGCACTAAAAAAGTAAAAATTCCTCTGGTGGATTCATCTTTATGTCTGCATCTTGTCATTTACAGCATTTTATAGCTGTGAAATCTTGGCAGGCAAAAAATTGAATATTATTCCTCAATTAACTGGCAGGAAATGGCACTCAAGCAACATCTGACTGCAATCAAACAACAGTCATGGCCAATAAGCCAGGTTCATGGCAATGTGCCAGATGTGTTCAACATGGGTTTACATGGACAAACATGGTTCCACAGCCAGATAATGGTGCTTGGAGCAGTGGTACCCGTTTGTTGGATCCAATCACAGGACACACTGGTGCTCTGGTCTGGCACTAATAACAGTCATGACCTTGACCTCTACTGGCAGAGCATGTCTGGGACAATCAGAGAGACACGAGAATCAGACATGCGTAGTGCATGCATATGCTCACACACCCTAACACAATTTCCTGAAGGTGTGTACTAATTCATTTGACTTTCTGGAACAGCATGACCCCAATCTACTGCACATAATTTTATTCCTTCTCTCTTTTCTAACACACACCCACACTTTCTCTCACACCCAGCCAACTACACACACACACACACACACTGTTTTTTCTTTCCTTATCTGGTTGTATCAGTCTGCCATCCATCAGTAATAATGTGGGCATTTAATAAAGCCAACACTACAATGAAATAAATGATCTTCCAAAGAAGATAAGCATACTAGCTGAGAGGCTGCCTTGAGCTGGCTGCCAGCCATGAAGCTTAGTGCAGACAGGGCAACAGATCACTAACTGTGCTGTCATGGAAGAAGAATAGACAGAAAGAGCAGCACTTGAGTTATGTTAATCCCATATAATAGGCACATGTAACATGGATGACATTAGATATTAGCAACATTATCATGGAAATAAAGAATGAAGAAATATGACCCAGTGAGTGCTTGACAATGCTCCTACAGAATTAAAAAGTGGTGGATGGAAGCAGAGGGTGTAATCATGTGTGTGGTTTTATGTTTAATCCAGGAATCCAGAAACTAAAATTGCATTGTGCTATTAGTAAAATGTGTTGTTTTTTCACAGTAACATACCATATTCTGAACAATAACTCAGTGGAACATAATACCTTTATAAATTGTGCTCACAAACATGCAATTCAGTGTACAGAGTAGGGTTTAAATTATTAACTAGACACAACGCTTTTGCCCACAAAAGATAATTAATAGCTCTAGATCAGGGCCAACATCTTCATGGACTAACACCAAAAGCAAACCATTATGAAGGCCTTCCTGTTCTCCACCTCCCCCAAATCTGTAAACTAAACATACAATACAATACAATACAAAGTACAATGATAATTAAATACTCCTGTAGAATATATGTATCAAAGCAAAGAGTGTATTGATATTTGTCTCATAAATATGAAATTTCACACATTTTAACATATTTGTTACTGTAAGATCCAGAAGCACCATTCATATTTGGGAGGAGAGCTGAAATTAAATAGCAACCTACTGCTCCTCTGGGAGTACAGTACCGCTCAAAAAATTGGGAACACTTGGAAAATCTCTTGTTTTCCATGGAAACACACATAAAATTAGTCTGAATAGGCAATATAGCAAATGAACAAGGCATGCTGGCATTGTTAGAGCCAGAATAATGATTTTAATAGAAATGATGAATGTGTTCTTCAAATTTTGCCTTCATTCTGAAAAAAACAACTTTTTGCAGCAGTTACAGCCAGGCAGACCTTAGGCAATCTAGTTGTCAGTTTTTTAAGGTAATCTGATGAGATTTCACTCCATGCTTCCTGACACATCTTTCACAAGATGAATTGACTTGATGAAGTCATCCTCCATTCCTTAAGGTCAAGCTGCTTCCAAAACAGTTCAGTAGGGTTCAGATCTGGAGACTGTGCTGGCTACTCCATTACCGTTAGAAATCTGGCTGACTGCTTATTCCTTAAATATTGCTGATGCATTTTGGAGGTTTGATTTGGGTTGTTATCTAGATGTAGGAGGAAGCTGGCCCTGATCGAGTGCTATCCACTGGGTATGGCATGGTGTTGCAAAATCTTGTGGTTGCTTTTCTTCCTCATGGTCCCTTCCACTCTGTACAAATCTCCTGTTTTACCACCTCCAAAGCACCCACAGACCATCACACTGCCACCAACATGCTTGACTGATGGTATTAGGCATTGTTCTTGCATCTTTTCATTTATTCTGCATCTTACAAAAGTTCTTCTGTTTAGAAGACCTTAAATTTGGACTCATCTGTCCATAACACCTTCTTCCAATCTTCCAGTGTCTGTTCTTTTGCTCATTTCAGTCTTTTCTTTTTATTGCCCAGTCTGAAGTATGGCTTTTTCTTGGTAATTCTCCCATGAAGTCCAGCATCCTGAAGTCGCCTCTTCACTGTTGATGCTGGCATTGGTGTGTGACGGGTACTATTTAGTACAGCTGCCAGCTGACGACCCGTGAGGCATCTTTTTCTCAAACTACACACTCACAGATATTTGTCTTCTTGCACAGTTGTGCATCAGGGCCTCCCACTCCTTTTTCTGTTATTGTTGGAGCCAGTTTGTGCTGCTCTCTGAAGGGAGTATTTAACAGCATGGTAAGAGATTTTAAGTTTCCTCAAAATTTCATGCATTGAATAGTCTTCCTTTCTAAGTACAACAATAGACTGATAGCGCTCTAAAGAAAGTTCTTTCTTTCTGGACATTTTGAGCCTGTAAACAAACAACTGCTGATGCTTCAGATAGTAAACTAAACTCAAGAATATTATGCCCCCTTCCTTGCTCCATTATAAGTACAATGGTACAACAACTGCAAAAGGGTTGTCTAATAATTAGTTAGCCTTGTAAAATTAACTTGGCTTAGCAGCAATACCAGGAACCTGATGCAGAGGACTGACAGTTGCTGATAATAGATCATTCTTTAAAAATCATCGAATTAATATTGTTTGCAAAGCTGATAAAATTGTTTGTGAATTGCATGAAAATGTGTTTTTCTTTGGAAAACAATTACATTTATAAGTGATCCCAAACTTTTGAGCAATACCTGCCAAGTTTGATGAAGCTTCTAAAGATCTGCTGCAGTTATTGCAATAATGTCACAAATCCCTTTGGTGGACGTGGTGGGGCAGAAGTGTGACCACTATAATATTTCAAAGCTTTCACCTGGGAGATGTAAGTGATCTTTATTTTTTTTAAAGAGAGCCCCATTCCAATCTAAAGCAACACTAGTTTAGTATGAGCCAAAATAAATTTTAATTTATAAAAATAACTCAAAATGATTTGGAAAGCCAGTGAGTTTTCAATCAACAGTCATCCCAGAAAATATTGTTTTTACTCAAGAAAAAGATGCTTCATATTAGTGATTTACAAGTACACAAGTGACAAGATCTTAAAGTTGAAAGGGAACATAGGCCCCTTGGCCCCTCTATTTCTGGGCTATTTCTTTACTTAAACTATAGCCATCTTCTAATTTAACATTTAATTTGATCACAACTAAATTTCTGCAAAATTTGGTGGCTGTATTTTGCCTAGCTGACAAGGTCTGTCTGCAGAAAGGAAAGAGGCAGAGTGATAAACCACTGCCAAAATAGCCCAATCAAAACTGTCTTTCTAGCAGTTCCTTTCACAGAAGTGCTAACCAACAAATTAAAAAGATGAAAACAATAATAGCTATACCAACAGGGATATTAGGCAACACTTTGAACAGTATTGTACAAAAAGATCCAAAATTACAGGGAATAAATTAACTAGCAATTAGATGGACACCTTCATCTCAGCAACAATCCAACATACACTGCTCAGAAAAATTAAAAGAACACTTTGAAAACACATCAGATCTCAATGAGGGAAATCATGCTAGATATCTATACTGATATAGACTGTGTAATGTGTTAGGAATGAAAGGATGCCACATTATTTGATGGGAATGAAAATTATCAACCCATAGTGGGCTAAAGACACCCCAAAAATCAAAGTGATGAAATGATGTGTCAGGCTGGTCCACTTTGCCAAGAATTTCATTGCAGCAACTCAAAATGGTACTCAGTAGTTTTCCTGGCCCCCATGTGCTTGTATGCACGCCTGACAACACTGGGGCAGGCTCCTAATGAGATAACAGATGCTGTCCTGGGGGATCTTGTCCCAGATCTGGACCAGGGCATTACTGAGCTCCTGAACAGTCTGAGGTGCAATCTGACAGCATCAGACGGACTGTCAATGGTATCAGTTCCATCATCCTCCAAGAACTGAATGCATTCTCTTGCTACATGAGGCTGGGCATTGTCATGTACCAGGAAAACCCAGGACTCACTGCACCAATGTCAAGTCTAACAATGGAGCCAATGATTTCATCCCAATGCCTAATGGAAGTCAGGGTCCTGTTGCCTAGCCTGTAGAGGTATGTGTGTCCCTCCATGGATATGCCTCCTCACACCCCACCACTAAACCAATCATGCTGAACGATGTTATAGGCAGCATTACCTTGTCCATGACTTTTCTAGACACTTTCATATCTGTCACATGTGCTCAGGGTGAACCCGCTCCCATCTATGACAAACACAGGGTGTCAGTAGTGGACCTGCCAATTCTGGTATTCTATAGCAAATACTAATAGAGCTCCATGGCGCCCAGAGGTGAGCACAAGGCCCACTAGAGGATGCTGGGCTCTCAGGCCCTCATGAAATCTTCCTGATTGTTTGGTTAGTGACATTGATACAAGTGGCCTGCTGGGGGTCATTTTCTAGGGCTCTGGCAGCACTCATTCTGTTCCTTCTTGCACAAAGAGGAAGATACCTTTCCTGCTGATGGGTCAAGGACCTTCTACGGCCCTGTCCAGCTCCTTCAGTAACTTCCTGTCTCCTGGAATCTCCTCCATGTTCTTGAGACTGTGCTGGGAGACACAGCAAACTTTCTGGCAATGGAGCCTACTAATGTCCCATCCTGGAGGAGCTGGACTACCTGTGCAACCTCTGTAGGATCCAGGTATCACCTCATGCTACCAATAGTGACACTGACTAGACAAAAGCAAAACTAGTGACTAAACAGTCAGAAAAAATGAGAAGGGGGAAAATGTCAGTGTCCTCCACCTGTAAAACCATTCCTGTTTTGAGGGTTGTCTCACTGTTACCCTCTAGTGCACCTGTTGTTGATTTCATTAACACCAAAGCAGCTGAAACTGATTAACAACTCCCTCTGCTTCTTCACTGACCAGATCAATATCCCAGAAGTTTGATTTGCTTGAAGCTATATTCTGATAAAAAAAGTGTTCTTTTATATTTTTTGAGCAGTGTATTTAGAGTTTAGTCTATATAATACAGGAAAACATATATAACATACAAATATTTAAATCTATGCTTGTAAAATAAGCCCAACAGACTATATAAAGACAAAACCGCACCAAAAACAGAAACATACATACTGAGCAGAGATTAAGCCAGTAAAATATCAAATGTGTGTAGTTATAGAATACAAGAATATAAGAAAGGTTTAGCCCCATGACACACCAGTGAGTCATGCCTTTGAGACCTTTTCATTCTGCTGTGTGTCCGCGGCAGGTGCTGTTAGCAGGCATGTCGGTTCAAATTTTGTGACGCAGAATACGTACAGTCATATTATCTTATCCTTCTGTCAAATATGTATCTCCTGCCTATACTGAGGCTGAGTGGATGAGGGTGTAAATTAAACAAAAGCTATAGTTGATGCACTATAACAGTGTTGGAGTTCACAAAATAACAGACAGGCCATCTGAGGCAGAGACAGGGCAGATAAATGGCTGACTTTGTCATAAATCTGCCAGAAACCAATCTAACTGGCCATTACCATACATCACTTCATGCCACTCTGATGCTATTAACCATGAAATTGTGCCTCCCTGTCACTTGCTAGATATAAATAACCTGCTGTACTGTTAAGAGGATGGTTTCAAAAACATAAATAGGGTTAAAGAGCAGGAAACTGCATATCTTACACTAAAAAGTAAATTATAGATTTAGGCAAATCTCCTGAAAATGGCCACATTATGATCTGACCTTTGAATTCAAGTGTTGATTGTTAGATTTGTTATTCTTTTTGCCACTATTAGATCCCCAGATAGATGATAAATAATCTGTAGTATATTCATTGCTTATAAAAATAACAATAATACACAACAATACCTGTCTTTACTGACAGTGACTAGAGCCTAGATTCTCTCTGCTCTCAAAATATATCTGATCTCTGTTCAAAAAGTTCTGTCCTGTGTGTATAATAAGTGTAGTCTGGGGAGTATGTTAATCATTTTTTGATAAAAGACTCCCCTTGCCAAAAGCTTTAGAGATAGGAGCTAACATTTTACTTCTATGCACTAAAAATAGTACAGGGTGATGGTCCTTTTCCAACAATCAGAGCCAGGATGTAATTAAATTATACTGAGATATTCATAGGTGGTTCAGAATGTATTACAGACAATGGTTATGCAAATGTCAGAAACTGTAACATAAAGTATTACATGTGGTCACACAATAACCTCACATCATAATGGGATTTTTCTTTAATTTTTCACTTGTATGTAGATAGAGATGATTCCCTTCTTAAATATAACAGCTAAATGTACTTCTGGGATCTATGTATTCCTGTGATCTTCACAGACATTGCCCCCTTTTGGTTCATTAAGAAGACCACGGCTTCTATTTACGTCAGACTGCAGAGCATGTAATGAGGAGAAAAGCCTAAATTTGAAGCTTAATCTTCTGTGACCACATTTACAAATACTGCAATATAAAGAAAATCAAAATCTTCATTTCTGCGATTCACTGAAAGTCAGCACTAACAGGATGTGCCCATGCATCAAATGGTATCTGAGAGGAAACCTGTAAATAAGATGAGTCACTGAAGTAGTGAGATGATCAAAAAGCCAATATCCTACCTGAAAGAAATATGATAAGGTCACATGCTGGGGCAACACTGCCAACTGTTCATGAGAGGAGTGCATGCGCAACAGATTAAGAATAAGGGTAGCGATGCTGTGACACACAAGTATGTGTATACACTTTTCCTGTGTGGCTGCAATGACATTGAAAGTGCTTTTAGAATTAAGTGACAGCTGGAAAGGATCATGGGACCACCGAATAAGAAATTAAATCCCAGGATTGGAGAGCAGGGAAGGGTGGTATGGCAAGATAGGCTTGAAAAATGGTGAGTATGACACAGAGACCAGGATGTCACTTGTACATGTGGTGGCAAAAATGCATCAAATGTTAACAGATTTGTCTGAAATGCAACATTACAATCAAAAGAACACATTTAAAAAACACTTTTTGCACTTGTCAAAGTCATTTTTATTTTTATTTAAGTAAAAATGATCTCATGTTAAAAAATTCCAATAGGAAACTTATATCAAATTCTAAATTTGTGGGTGAAATACTGTCTACACCATGTTCACCAAATATGTTTCCTGCATTGGGAAGCACAGGCTGGTTTGTGTAGTTACAAACCAAAGCAGAGGGCACACAGTTCTAGCCCTCAGTCTTGGTACAGTCATATGGCTTCCACCACTGTGCAAATTGTAGGACTTTTTTCCTCTGGTCATCAAAATTTTCTTTAATCAACTTTCTCCAACGCCGAGGCTCTAAGTCCATCATGCCTCCTACCACTTCCTGTAAGAGAAGACAGTGAAGTCGATCACACTGAAAAAATGCTGGAAATTTAACCAGAAATGCATGAAGTGTAACTGTCTTAATACACCCAGTGACCTTGCCAAAGTAATGGGGGAACTTCTGTTCATTTTCAATGACATGAGCAAAGCCTCCCTGGAGTCCAAAGTCTACAGCAAAGTATGGCAGACCCCGAGGAACCTTGAAGGGCAATAAAATAAAAAATTTTCAAAAAGAACAAAATAGAAGAAAAAGTTGCAAAGAAAATAAGGCAAAGCAGAGGCCAGAAAAAAACACAAAAAGAAAAACCAAACTGAACAAGAATAATGACATACATAGTAAAAGTTAACCTACAGCTTGCCGAATATCTTTCGAAGAGAGGTCGACAACCTTCTTGTTCATGGCCCACTCCTCATCACACTCCATGATAGCTTTCTATCAGCGTACAGACACAGATGTATTTGAGAAAACCAATAAGACTTACAAAGCAAATTTGAGCAAAACGGTGACAGATGATACACACAGACCTTAAAGTATATGGGTGCCATATCGCCCAGTTCTTTGGGTAGTGGGATACACTCTAAAACCATGTGCTGTCTTCTGCGTGGGTTCATGTGTGTTTCCATAAACACACAGTCCAGCTCCTGGGACTCGAACATGCGCACCAAAGCGCGTCGGAACAGCTAAGGACAGCAGAGCAACATGAGATGAGATGACATATCTTATAGCAGCATTTGATTCTAATTATTTCTACCACTGCTCTAAAAACAGCACTCAAAGTTACCACTTTTAGCCTGGAGCAACAGGATTTGGGGCACTAACTGGCTAACCTGCATTTCTGACCAGACATCCTCATCCAGTCCAGTGGCAGAGCAGTGATGCTGAAGAGGGCAAATGAGACAGTGGCCTTCTGTCATTGACACACCTGCAGGTAAGCTTAGATACACCTGGAGACAAGATTGTGAACACATAAATGCAGACCAAATTTAGCAAAGCACAGATGAATCAATACATGTAATGAAGTTTAAGAAACTTTAAAGAAGAAATTTTAAAATCCACAGATTCCAGGTACAAATATCCTTGATTTTAAAATTTACTATATTTAGGTTTTGGAACATGCCAAAACAAAAGACTTTATGGACCAAAGGTATTAATCAAGAAGAAACTGAATTTAATGATATTGATAAGAGTATAATAAAAAGTAATCAGAGCCATTCTTTTGGGGAAACTAGAATAATCATGATGTTTCAATGATAATTCCATAAATAACCTGATTGTTAACTCAAGTGGTTAAATATTTAATTTTTTCAACAAAGATTCCCTTGACCTTTCTCAACACAGCCTACATTAACATCACTTGCCTTGCTTCCTATTGCCACAATAAGGTGCTTCTGGAGCTCTTTGCTGCTGAAACAGTGATGGCATTTCTCCATGGACGCAGTCAGCCTCCTACTCTCCTCAATGGCTCTGTTCCTCATCCTCTCCTCCTCCCTCCCCTCGCCTTCTCGCTGCGCTGCACTCGACACAAACATGTCATCCAGCGTGTAGTTGTCGCCGTCTGTCTTTCCCATCATCTGTAGAGTAAAGTGGAGAGATGGAGATAACAGGAACAGCAGAGAAGAAGACAGAAACGGTGAGCATTATCATATGAGTGTGGTCATTCTGGAATAGACTCTAAATAGTTGCTCTATTTAACTTTTTATTTCAGACTACACTGGTAGCTTCACTTAATATTGTATGTAGGTGCTGATGCAATAGTACCAAAGCACACTTTGTGTGTGTGAGTAAAATCTAGTCTCTGTGCATTAATAGCATTCAGCAGGACACTTAGTATCAACTCTAGTGATTTTACGTCTGAGTCTTGTCACCATGGTGACCCAGCAACAGGTTGGAATCTGTGTGTATGTGAAAAAATGAGAGGCAAGCATTGCTGAAGTGTGTGTGCATGACTCGCTGTGTAGGAGTGAGTGTGAGAGTGAAAATTGGATTAGTTTAGTGTGAGAGAGAGAGAGAGAGAGAGAGAGTGAGAGTGTGAGAGAGTGTGTGTGTGTGTGTGTGTGTGAGAGATAGCAAAGCATAGTATACAAGTATGCAGGAGCACATACTGCATTAGACCAAGAGCAGACAGTTTTATTTTATTACACACATGCTAACACAAGTACTCTCACAAAGACTAATTATGGTAGTAATAAATAGACCACGCTGTCAGGCCTTACTTTTTCCATGGATGTTTTGTTTGTGGATGCATTCCTGATGCAATTTAAATTATACATTGTGAATGCAGTGCATTGCTGTAGCGCGTAAGGGACCGACATATTTGATACTCCACTCATGTTCAATCAACAATGCAAACTATAAAAAAACTCCAGAAAGTGCTTGTCTGTTAAGTAAACAGTCAAGCTCCTATGCAGGTGCATTTCCTGAAACTATGGTGTAATCTTTTACAGAAAATGAATAAAACAAACAATAAACAGCTGTTTTTTAACAATTCAGGAAAACAGTATGGCAGAGGGTGGTTAAAGAAAAGTCTATCTTGTTTCTTCTTGATAAAAGAGCATTTGAGGCATACAAAGCTGCTTGCCAATTCATTACTGATAACAGTGTGTAGCAATCAAGATAATGCTGAGAGGAACAAAATCAAAGTCACTCCCAGACTATGTACATAGGTTTTTTCAACAGCAGATGGCAAATATGACTTGAGAGGTACTTGAAATTTCACTGCACAAAAAGATAAAACATGGGATTAAAAGGTGAAGTATTTTAGCTGCATAAACTGTGTAATTTCCTTTTGATTTCCAAAAGAATGGTTTACGAAGCTATTTTAGGGTAATAAGTGTAAACGGATGTTGTTGTATTCGCTTTTTATTTTTGTGGGGTAAGATAGCTTTATTTAGAAAAATGTGGGACAGATATACATCAGCATTCCTTCTACCTCAGCCTGTTTATTCAATACTTGGGACATAGACCATAGACCTTACATGCACTGTTTACATTGGAAAAATACGTGATTACTAAAAAAATAACTCAAATTTTTAAACATGATAAAACAGTTATTTCTTCTTGTTCTGTTTTTTCCCTCTCGAGTGTCTGGTTTCTTCCATTAATGGTCTCCACATATAAGGTATAGCACCTTTTAACCCCAGCTAATTCTGGACTTGAGACTTCAGAATGGCAAAAACCAATGGGTGACGTTACAGTGGCAAGTGGTGCAGAGAATCTGTGAAGTGTATTGTGAAGAGCAAAAAAAAAAAAAAAAAAAAAAACACCCAACCAAAAAAAAAAAAG
>VUQH01044877.1:0-13586 GCA_015106775.1 Etroplus canarensis | reverse complement strand
AATAGGGAAGAAAAAAAAAAAAAAAAAAAAAAAAATCACTCAACCCAAAAATAGAGAGGAGCTGAAGGCCGCCATCAAAGGAGCTTGGGCTTCACTAACACCTCAGTAGTGCCACAAGCTAGTTGCCTCCAAGCCTTGGTGCACTGATACAGTAATTATTGATGAAGGAGCCCCAAACAACTCTCATATATATAAATGAGCTTACTTTTTAAAAGTTGGACGTTTCTGCATTATAAAACCTTTTTTGATCTCTAATAATTTGAGTAAACAGATTTCCAATTTAATGAGCTAGAAGCCAAAATCATCAAAATTAGAACAAAAAAACTTGAACTACATCACTCAATATGCAATGAACATAAAATATAGTAAAGTTTTACCTTTTTGAATGAAATTACAAGAAACTGAAGTCGGTAACAACATTTCAACTTTCTGAGATGCACTTATGTGCCAAGCATTCACAGAGTTGACCAAAACATTTTAAAGGAAAACAGTGTTCCTACATGTTTGGATTTTTTTCAGATTATTTAACAAACTTAGACAAATTAACTAAACTAAGACAACTGATTAAAGCTGTTTTGACCTAAAGTTTAAAAGAAAATTGAAAAAAATTTTTTACCTGGATAAAACTGATCAGTATTAAAATAATTTGCACATGAAAAGAGTTTTGTCTCAAAGGAAAATTCTGGCTAAATTTTAAGGCACAGTGGTCATCAAATGGTCAGTAGTTGCAGCGATATCATGCTCTGGATGGAACAGCTGGTTGAACAGATATGACGACAGATGGGCTGCCTGCATTTGCCATCTTAGCCCAACCGTCTGCATTATAATAACCCAAATTTACAAACCAAGCACCTATGCATTTTGGAAGCTGTAACTACAATATCAGTCACAGACTGGCTTGATAAAGGACTTGATACTTAGAGTTGGAAGGATAAGAGAAGAAAAAAGAAGAAGAGCTAGAGAGCAAAGATAAATAAAACAGAGAAAAACATGGACAAGCAGCTAAAAGGATTAGACAGACAATTATAGATGAGTGAAAGAGATAAGGTGGAAGGGCCAAAGAGGGAAGTGTAGTGTGATGTTGAGATAAAATACAGTTTTCTCTCTCCCTTGTAGATCATTAGTCTATAGCTGTGATTAGTAGTGGTATTTATAGAAGCCCTACCATGGTAACTGTAGATGTATTTTTAGTGTCACTCTTTGTAGGTGCAGAATGTGTGTGTGTATTTTTATACACACATATGTGTATTGAATATATAAAAGAGGGCGAGCGACTGTGAGTGAGCAAGAGAACATAAACGAGTGAGAAAGTCAGATGGGAAAAATGTGGACAGTCTCAGCACTTTTTTTCTTAAATTTCCATAGCAACTTCTACATCCCTTTGTTTATTAATGCTTCCTTTTCTCTCTCTTTTTTACTCTCTCATACAAACACACATTAGAATTTCCACACAGTTCCAACCTGCACTGAGAGAAGATGCAAAGAGGTCAAAAAGAGAAGAAGAAAAGAGGAAAATGTGTCTTGGCTCACAGAAAAGTGCAGTCTGTAAAGCTGCTGATAGACTGACACAAGCACCACAACCTGCCAGAACCCATCTGCTGCTGTACATTTATTTCAACCACACAGTGGCTGAGAAAGAGTCTCGGAGAGACAAGCTGTACTGGAGAGAAATAGATAATGACACTGAACCAAAAACCAACATGAACAAATTTTAAATGCCGTTTTCCTATGGAAAAAATTACTAAAAAAATCTAGTTAATCTTTCACATTAATACACATAGATAGCGCTCTTAACAGTACCTGTAACTTTTCCATGCTATATTTCTTGTTTCAGCTCATATTACCTGCAGCTAGTGATATATACTGAAAATAAAAATCTTTAATAAATCTGGGCTGAACCATCACTTCAGAGGTTTATTTTTTTGCCTAGTTATTATTCTTACATTTGTAGAAAACATAAAATTAACCAAATTAGTACACTGCTTAGCTGTTGTTTTAGGACTATGGAGTGCAGCATTGTTTGTGTGGTGTAGGTGCCACAGTATCAGTATTAAAAAGGAGAAGATTATGGGATAGAACATTGATAGACAGAACGTGTTACTTAGTTTGGGTTCTTACCCTTCTTGCTTTTCGTAGTTCTAAAAAGAACTTTCAAATCCAATTTCATTTTCACACCAATGTAGAACTTAACAGACAGAAAGGAAATTACACAGAGAGCGGCAACATTTAAACAGTCATTTGTATGTGCATCCCCCTGCTAATTTGAGAGGTTAATGTGAATCATCAGATTATTAAAGTATCAATATAAATGCTTTTTAATGAAAATTTTCTATAGTTTTGGTTATCAGAATTAGAAAATTTTATTAATCCCAGGGGGGGAAATTGCTTAAATGGAAATGGAATGATGATTGTGTTGTGCTTCTCTAATTTATCTGAGCACTCAAAGCACTTTTTTACTACAAGCCACATTCACCCATTCACACACATTCATGAAGCACTTTATTCTATGCCTTTCAGTGCTTTCACATTCACACTCCAATGGAGGCATCAGGAGCAATTTGGGGTTCAAAGGACACTTTGACATCCAGACTGGTGGAGCCAGTGACTGAACTATGAAGCTTCCAATTGGCAGACAACCTGCTCTAGTTCATGAGCCACAGCACAGGAACTGTGGATTTTTTTTAATGAAATGACTCACTTTTTATCTCCAATGAGAACACCCTCTGCTCCTGATTTACAAGCAAAGCACTGGTTAGAACTAATTTTTAATTTAAGAATCAATTCATACAGGTTTCAGCTACATGGAATTTATGCCTGATGAAACAGTCACTGTGTCAGATTAGAACCATACATTCTTGCTGAGATATGACAGATTCCATGATCAATGTCAGCTTGGCCATTTTCCTTAACCTGTATGATGTCATCTTGCCCATGAAAGAGAAAAAAGGGGAAATATAGACCTGTCCATGGATTGCATAAATAAGACAGTACCGGTTGTCTATCTTTTAGTCCATCCTTTGCTTTACTTTCCAATTATGAAGGGAGGAGCAAATTGTTCTCTTAAAGTCCAATATAACAAAAATATAGAGAAAAAACAACCTAGCTTTTGAAGAAGGCTTGGCTTTTGGTGACTGACTTCTATCACATTGGATTTTTTTGGCAACACTTTGTGTTATTCTTATTTTTTTATTTTGCCAAGCCATCTCTCTACGGGCAATTGTTAGGCACAATTTCTGAATAGCGCTACCTGGTGGTGGTCCATTCTTTTTTTGTTTGCACTGAGCTGTAGTTGAGAGTTGAACACACATAGAGCTTCTGTTTAGCAAGGCACCGAGCAGACCTGGCATTTAACGGTAGATGTTAAGTACTGTAGTTCAAAGCACTGGTCTCATGTGGCCATTTGGAACATTTCTGCATTTGGCCCAACCCCATTTCACAATCATTTACTATAAAGGACAGATGTCCATTTTAGCTCTCTTTCTGGTTGGGTTTTTATTGAGCTGCTGGACTAAAAACATTTTTAAAATATGCATTTAGCTCAGTAAAAGGATTGCAATGTTGTAGTAAAATATCTTCTTACCTTGGCTGCCATGCGAGAGTAAAGGGCATTTTGATCCTGTGCAGAGCTCATCTTCTCCCTTCTCACCATCTCCTGCAGACCAACACCATCATCATCCTGGAAGTAACGAACACGCTGCCCGGCAACATGCGTCTCAATCTGAAATGAGATGGAAAGTACAAAGCCTGTCAAAAAGGAAGCAAGGAGAGACAACTGGGTGCAGCATGCAAAATAAAAAAACAGAACATTAAGTCTATTTAAAATATATAAAGTAATATATTTGATAGGAGGCAAAAGATAGAGGAAAAATAAAAGACATACGGGAGGAGGGACGGGGAGTAAAGGAGACTAGGCCTCTAAAAACAGCTTTGTTAACTCCATATACATTTCAGCTTAAAGGCAGGTAGAGTGTATTATTACACACATTGATGAATACCAAAAAACAAGAAACAAACAGCTGGACTCAAGTCTCTTATTGGCTCCCCATCTCTCAACACCTATTGCAATAGTACTTCTTTCTTTACCGGTTTTTTCTTTCGTCGTCCTCCACGGGGTTCCTGAGGTCCAGATGAAGCACTGACAGGCCAGGCCCGACCAGACTGATCTGTTCTGAACAGCAGGATTTCTTGGTCTTCACTGGCCCCACTTGTAGCCTGAAAAAATAGAACAAAGGCGGGTGATATTGCGGTCTATTTAATTTTGCAAATACACAAAATGAAATCTGTGTATGTATTCAAGCTTTCATTATTTGAGAACTGCTCAGAGAAGAAAGAAGGGTAAAAACAGGAAAAATGGTTTTGAAGATATAAAACACTTTCTACAGGAGGAACTGGGTCAGCCATTCTACATTTGCTAATCAAATTAAAAGCACAAAAAATTGTTTAAGGATTTTAGTTCTGTAAAATGTCAAATAAACTCAAAGCTCAAAGTCAAAGCTGTGATTCTGCAAGTTAAAATAATATCCAATTTATTTAAAAAATTAAAGCAAGGTAATGATCTGCGAGCAGCAGTATGGCTTCATGCCAACAAAGAGTACTACAGGTGCAATGTTTGCTTTGAAAGTGTTGATGGAAAAGTATAGAGAAGGTCAGAAGGAGTTGCACTGTGTCTTTGTGGATCTAACAAATACATATGATAGGGTGAGAAGTGAGGAACTGTGGCATGAGGAAGTCAGGAGTGGCAGAGAAGGATGTGAGGGTGGTGCAGGACACGTATGAGAAAAGTGACAGTGGTGAGGTGTATGAGTGATAAATGGGTTAAAGGTGGGGGTGAGATTACATCAGGGATCAGCTCTAAACCCATTCTGGTTTGCAATGGTGATGGACAGGTTAACAGATGAGGTCAGGCAGGAGTCTTCATGGACTATGACCTTTGCTGATGACATTGTGATCTGTAGTGAGAGTAGGGAGGAGGTGGAGGAGAGCCTGAAGAGGTGGAGGTATGCACTGGAGAGAAGAAGAATGAAAGTCAATAGAAGCAAGACAGAGTACATGTGTGACTGAAAGTGAGGCTGATGGAATGGTGAAGATGGAAGGAATAAAGGTAAGGGGATGAGTTTAAATAGCTAGGGTCAACCTCCAAAGCACCAGACAGTGCACAAGAGAGGTGAAGAAGAGAGTGCAGGCAGGAGGAAGTGGGAGGAGTCAAGTGCCAGGAGTGCTTTGTGACAGACCGATGGCAGCAATAATGAAAAGGAAGGTTTGCAAAACTGTAGTGATGTGTGGTTTGGAGACGAGGGAGGTAGCAGAATTGAAGATGCTGAGATTTTCAACGAGACCGACCAGGGTGGACAGGATTAGAAATGAGTACATCAGAGAGACAGCTCAGGTTGAGCAGTTTGTAGATAAAGTCAGAGGGGCAAGGTTGAGATGGTTTAGATATGTTCAGAGGAAGGGTAGTGGATATATTGGACAAAGGATGTAGAAGATCACGCTGCCAGGCAGGGGGAAAAGAGAAAGACCACAGACAATTCAATTCAATTTATTTATATAGCACCAATTCACAACAAAATTTGCCTCAAGGCTCTTTAGGCTATAGGTAAAGACCCTACAGTATTAGAGAAAAAACCCCAACAATCCGATGATCTCCTATGAGCAAGCACTTGGCAACTGTGGGAAAGAAGAACTCCCTACTAACAGGAAGACACCTCCGGCAGAACCAGGCTCAGGGAGGGGCAGCCATCTGCCTCAACCAGTTAGGGGTGAGGGGAAAGAGAAGAGAGAAAGGAGAGCAAAGAGAGACGCAGACTATGCTATTTAATGGCATGCAGCAGTCACAAATAAATGAATGAGGAGTGAAAAACGGTGGGTTCTTTTATTTTTCTTCTTCTTCTGAAAATGAGCTGAAATGGGGACTCCTCTGACTACAACACACAGTTTCAGTCTTTCGGTCTAACGGAGATGAGCTCAAGTCTGGAGAACTTAGCAAAGTTTTTGCAAAGAGATGAGCTTTCTCCCTGCGTGAATACCATTTCAAGTTGTATCTATGGATGCAGCAACAGACTGTGTTAAGTGGCAATGGTTTTCTGAAGTACTCCCAAGCAGCTATATATACCACAGTAGCATGGTGGTTTCTTAGCCAGTTTTACTTGAGGGCTTAAAGATCATGCATATTCATCAGTAGGTTCTGTCACTTAAATAAAAGGTTAATATAAATTAACGTATCGCAGATTTTTGTTTTCACTGCATTTTGGAAAATATCCCAATTTTTCTGTAAATGGGGTTTGTATAGATAGCAAAACAGTCTGAATTTAAATATAAACTGAACAAACATTTTGCATCTCTTTCAGAAATATGATTCCTTATAGACCACAGAAGAAAATGAAGATAAATTTGATGCTTAGGATTTGTCAGATTTCATATGCTATTGGGACAGAAGAAGCAGATAAGTTTTAATTTGTATTCTACTGGCAGGCGTCTTCCAATGAAATTTCAGAAGATACTTAAAGGGCTAGATTTGAACTTTAATAATGGAGTTTTGCTCTTTCAATTCAAACATTTAAATCCAAATCCAAATAATTTTTCATCATAAAAACAGTTGGAACCAAAAGCTCACAGTTTTGGGGGAAAACATAAGACCTGCTTCTTGTTGAAAAATTTACAATCTGATAAAAGCACTGCTTCAGTGCCAATTTAGCACTTAAACACAGCTTTATTTTTTCAAAGATTAAAAATCGGCTCACCATGAAGAGCTGAGAATGATGTATTTTTATGAATGCAAACGGGACTGTACGTGAATATTTTATGTAGTGGTCACCAAATCGTTAATTTGGTGAGTGGTGTCAATCGAATTTGATAAATCCAGAAGAAATCTTTGTGCTGTTTAAAAGAAGACTGAAGAAGAGACAAGCAGACAAGAAACAAGGACATGCTGGGTGTAGGATAGAGGGTGAGAGACCATCATATAAAAATTAATCTGGATAGTCTAAAAAAAAACTCAGAATATTTTTTTTACTTTAGTCACTAGAGTATAGCCTCAAGACTCCACACATTGTAAAAACACTAAGTACAAGCCAGACATTCAACAAGAGTCAAAACACTGAGCAGTAAAAACAAGCCAAATGTCTTTTATAACAACACAAACTGGAAGAATCTCAAATGGGTGCAAATCAACAGCACTTCATCTTCAGAGTGCTGAAGTACCTCTCAGCTGATAAGTGCACTAAAACCTAAGAATTATTACATTTTCCCTGAATTCTTACTGAGTATTTCATTCTAGTCTTTTCATTTGGACAGCAAAGCCTTTCTGGGGATAAATCTGGCCTAACTTACAAATAATGATCTATTTATACAAATAATCACAGTCTTTTCCATGTCTTTATAAAGTTGTTTGGAGTCTGGTCATGTAAGAAATATGCCAGCGTTCATTTGGGCATCTGGCCATCCGTTAGTAGAGATGAAGAAGAGCCCTGACATTAGAAAACTCTGAATTGACTGTACTACGGATGCAGACATGATAGCACATACACTCAGCCTCCCGCTAAATCTGACCTGCTGCTGTTCTCTTATTTTAAACACACACGAACATACATCAGGCAGTCTCTTCCTGACCCCTGGTAGGAGAGTGCGTCAGCACACTAAAAGGCATTTGTGTCTCATTAGAAGTCTGCTGAAGCAGCTTACAGGAGCAGTTTCCATACAGACAGCAAGACGTAAGAGCTACAAGCAACAAGACTTCAAACAAATACATTCCTTTTACTGGCAGTCAGATGTAACAGCAGAGAGTTTAGTTACATCTGAAGATGTGTGTATGTGTGCGCGTTTCGCATTTTTTAACTGCATGGTGAAAGAGGTGGATGCTGATTTGAGAGAGTGTGCATGTGCAGTCTTCAAACCACATAGCTTTCAGTGTTTTGATTATCATTTAGACTATGGCAGAGTAAAAGAAGCAGCCAAAATGTAAATTTGACACACATACACATGTGCGTGTATGTGTATTATGAGCAGTGTGCTTAACCTGTATCCATTAGTTTACATCTGTGTCTGTTTTGGGAGTTTACACAAATATCATGGAATTTAAAATATAATCTACAGTGTATATTTTAGTGAAGTGTGTATCAGTGTGTGACATATATATACACAGTAGGGAGGAAGCAGCTCTCAGTGAACAGGACAAGTTAAGCTGGCATAAGCGCTTTTCAGATATAGGATGTGTAACAATGCTGTTAACATTCAGACAGAAGTTACTAATACATTGTTCTTCACACTTTCTTTCAGACATACCCACATGTCAGAGAGTCACAGTAAGGGTGCAATATTTGCCATAGAATAGGGATGTTGAAAACCATGTGCGTGTGGATGCTGCTGTGGTGGTGGAGCAAAAAAGAGACTTTCAGCTCAAAACCTGTCTGGAGAAGTTGTTCTGGGCCTTCTGAGATCCTCTTACTATGCCATTTGCATCACTCATTTCTGGTTCTAATACTGTTTTTCATAAGTTTGTTGATTCATGGACTTCTTTCCTTAGGGGTCATAATCCTCTCCATTAATGTGACTGGGTACTTTCCAGACTTGTGCCATATTGTAAATGATACATACAAGTGACTAGGACTGACCCAATGACTGTATTAAAGTTTTCTACAGGTATTATTCTGATCCAGTAAGACTGCTGCCATGACTTTTACAGAAAAAAATGAGTGAGCTGGTTGGAGATGGGAAGCTGATGCAGTGATAATATACAGTCTAAAGCTAGCTTTGAATAATTTCCCCCAGGATTAATAAACCATCCTGATTCTGATAGGGACAGTTAAAAAATTAGGAATAAGCAGGAGAAAATGGATGAATGGCTGGAAGAAAAAGTGCAAAACCATTTGAAAAGATCTAATCCTCTATTTCTTTTCTGGGAGAAAACTGGGTTGTTCTTTTTCTTGTTCAACCACCTATTAAAGAAAACAACTTACTAAAACAAACAACCTTGAGAAGCTAAGCCCTATAACAAACCATACAACTTCATGGTCTTCTTGGAGAATATATGTTGTTGAAACTGTTACACTGTGAGCAGTTTTTAATATTCTGTCTCCTCTTTCGAAACCTACAGTAGTTACAAAAGTTAGGTGATGATTTTGTAAAACATCTACAGACCTGGTTTGATTTAGCCATTTCTTGTTGCTTCTTTTTGGCAGCATGGTTCTCCTTTGCTTTATTGGCTGCTTCCAGTTGTGATTTTAGCTTCTCGACCATAGCCTGAATTGAACACACAAACACAAACATATATGCAACATGTTTTTGTATCACTGGATTTAAAAGAATCTACAATATCATTTCAGTATGTTGTAATTCTGGTCTGAGAGGAAACTATACTACTGCAACTTTGCTGGACTCTGTTTTCAGGCTTTAGAAAATCTTTCCCAATGCAGGAGACTTTGGCTAATGACAGGTCTTTTCAGACCTGATCACTGTGACTATAAACAAAAAAAAAGTCCACACTGGAAGTAATATATGGTGGTGCAACTGATTAAGCACATAAGATTTTCCACTAAGAAAGAGCAGTTTAAATACACATACAACACTGATTTATTTTTAAAGGCACCAATTCTTGTGCAGTGGGAGGAGCTTACAACAGAGGAGGAAGCTGCAGGAGAAAGGCTGTCTATTTTCAAATAATAGCATTTTGGCCTTTTCTAATTTTTTGCCTTCTGAACATTTGATATACACACATTAGTATTGAAGGTCAGGTTGGTGACACTTGTGTGTGTTTGTACTGTAACAGCCAGCTCTGACACACACTTGAAGAAATCCCATAGCACTCTTAGCGGTGACACAGAAAAACAGACAGAGCAGGAATTGAGTGCACAAATCGATGGAAAGTATAAATTAACTGATCCCCTGATGTGCTGTTAAATCCATACAAAGACAAGAGTTAATGCAAATGAGCTGAGGAAAGGCAAATCCTCAGCAACTGATGAAGCTGATTCAGGGCAAGTCCACCTTTAAAAAGATGTTAACTGGGAATCTCATAGCTGCAAATGCAATTCCAAAACAGCTGGGATGCTGCGTGAAATATAAATACGATGCAATAATTTGCTAAATCTTATAAACCAATATTTTATTCAGAAAAGAACACAGAAAGTATATCAAATTTTGAAAGTGAGACATTTTACTATTTCATGAAAAATATTAGCTCATCTTGAATTCAATATCAGCAGCATGTCTTAAAAAAGTTCAGAAAAGAGCAACAAAAGGCTGGAAAACTAAGTGGTACTTAAAGGAAACAGCTGGAGGAAGACGTTGCAACTAATTTAACTTGCAACAGGCCAGTAACGTGAATGGGTATAAAAAGAGCACGTTACAGAGGCAGTCTCTCTCAGAAGTAAAGATGGGCAGAGGTTCAGCCATTCTGTGAGAAACTGTGTCTACAAATTCTGGAGCATGATTCTGTCATGGAAATCATGAGCTCAAGAACATTTACAGAAATCATTGTCTGAACACAACTGGCCACCCCATCCACAAATGCAGATTAAAGCTCAAGCTTGTAAACCAGAAGCCGTATGTGAACATGATTCAGAAATGCTGCTGTCTTCTCTGGACCAAAACTCATTTAAAATGGGTGGAAGCAAAGTGGAAAACTGTTCGGTGGTCAGATTAATCCAAATTTGAAATTCTTTTTTTGGAAATTTTGGACACCTCCAGACTAAAGAGGAAAGGGACCATCTGGCTTGTTATCAGCATTCGATTCAAAAGCCTGCATCTCTGGTGGTATGGGGGTGCCTTAGTGCCTATCGTACTGACAACTTGCACATCTGGAAAGGCTTGATCAATGCCGAAAGGTATCGACTAACACCCTCCCCTCCAGACCACATTTTTTTCAGGAAAGGCCTCACATATTTCAGCAAGACAATGCCAAACTGCATAATGCAGCTATTACAACAGCATGGTTTCATAGTAGAAGAGCCTGGATGCTGGACTGGCCTGTCTGCAGTCCAGACCTTTCACCAACTGAAAACATTTGGTGCATCATGAAAAGCAGTATACGACAAAGAAGACGCAGGACTGTTGAGCAATTGAAATCCTATCAAACAAGAATGGGACAACATTCCTCTCTCAAAGGTCCAGCAGCAGGTCTCCTCAGTTCCCAGACATTTACAGACCGTTGTTAAAAGAAGAGGGGATGCTACACAGTGGTAAACATGGCCCTGTCCCAGCTTCTTAGAGAAATGCTGCTGCTAATATTTTACATTAAATAGTAAAATTCCTCACTTTCAATATTTAATGTTTTCTATGTTCAATTGTGAATAAAATATTAGTTTGAGATATCGATGCACTGTGTTTTTATTTACATTTTACGCAGAATCCCAACCTTTTTAGAACTGAATTTGTAAATTGAACTTTATAGGATATTTACACTGAAAAATTCTGTCTTATTCATGCAGTAATATCTTCATGTTTGTTTCCTGCCAATCATCTGAGACTTATACGCTGTGAAAATAATCAGTAAATGGAATACCAAACTACCATACTGCCACCATACATAAGAATTTTTATTACATAGAAGGGCAATATCTGTCCCTAAGACTGGTCCATTAAGGGTGTTTTTAGTGACTGCATAGTATTTTTACAGTAACTCAGACCTAAAAGGTTTTAACATAGTTTAACTTATATTTCTGGTTAGCAGGAAATGTATTTCTGAGTGAAAACAGGTTAGTAGAGGGTCCTAATAAAAGGCTAAAAAGCCAATCTGAGATAATGCTGTGCCCGAAAAAAAAATCACAAACTAAGGCACCACTGCATTTATACTTGAAAAAGGGGGCAGTCGTCTTATGTTCTTCCCAGTACAGTTATTTCCAATATTATTAGCAGCAGTAATAAGTAACTCTCTCACCATATTGCCCATGATCTCTGCCTTTATCAGCTTGGACCCCAGTTTATTCAGCTCCTCCTCTGACAACAGTGGAACATGTTCTTCTTTTGTTTCCTCTTCCTCACTTTCACTCTCAGCCCTAGGCAAAAATGCAGAGGAGAAGTTAAAGGGTCAACAAAAACAAAGATGAGAAAGGGAAACTTAAAATATATGATACATTTATTAAGAATTAAAATAACAACTCTAACAAGAAACAGTTCTTGAAGTCTAATAACCTCATTATAATACTAGTGATACACTAATGCTGCATTTTATTTGAAGAAGGAAGTCAGAAATCCTGAGTTCCTAGTTGGAATCCCTCAATTTGGACTTCCCATTTGGAAAGCTGGAGCATCCACACAAACCCCAATTTCACAATCTACAAGACCTTGTAATTTGTATTACAATTGCTGTGCATTTGTGACTCACTAAATAATACATACACAGAGCACTGACCCAGGCTCTTACTATGAAGGTGCTGCATCTTTGTTTTTAAGTAGGGGGAAAAAAGGCAAGGGTTAGTTTTACTACAGGTATTGCTAGAGATGGCCGAATGATTCTACTTTGCTAGGGAGCAAAACAAAGCCTGTTTTCCAATTACACTACTGGAACGTGGTCAGCTCAGGTGTGACGTCACTCCCAGCTCTGAGATCCAAATGCTGAGGCATAAAGAATGTAACATAACACCTATTTTCTCCTCTTTGGAGCTCTTCCACCTCTTTTCTCTCACTTTCCCATACTTCACTTTCTGAACAATGCTTTCAAAAACAGTTATTCCACCCTGATAACAGCCTTTATCTTCTAAATGGACACTTATTTATGAAGTTTTTATTTTAATTATTTAGTCGTTTGCTTCTGATCACTCTTATAGTGTTTCTCTGTTATGATTCATTTGTGCCCTCCCAAGATCATTACAGCCTTGCCCGGAAGGATCTGATCTGCAGCCTGGGAAGCATTGTTCTAGGCTATTACACTTCTCATAGACTCATTTCATGCTGTTGCCACACTGTAGACCCATTTCATGCTGCAGGGTTTCTGAGTGCTGGTTTACCCAAACAACTCAGTCTAATGAGGCAAAGCACAGAACAACTATGAAGGCTTTACATAGTACTGATGCTCCAACATCTGGCAAACAATAGAGAAATATGTTGGAGCACCAGTGCTATGTAAAGTCTTCATAGTTGTTCAGTGTTTTGCCTCATTGGATTTAAAGTTACTGTTGTTATTGTTAGATGTTTCTAAATTCTTCCTATTATATGTCCCTTAGAAATGGCAGAAGTTTGGTTGTGGCTGTATCTGAGGTTGGTCGAACCTCAGATACAGGAGGAACAATATGGTTTTCGTCCTGGTCGTAGCACATTGGACCAGCTCTTTGCCCTCTCGAGGATCCTCGAGGGCGCTTGGGAGTTTGCCCAACCAGTCTACATGTGTTTTGTGGATTTGGAGAAGGCATTCGACCGCGTCCCTCGTGGATTCTTGTGGGGGGTGCTTCGGAAGTACGGAGTATCGGGCTTTTTGCTATGGACAATCTGGTCTCTGTACAACCATTGTGAGAGTTTGGTTCGTATTGCTAACAACCAGTCAAACTCGTTCCCAGTGAGAGTTGGACTCCACCAGGGTTGCCCTTTGTCACCGATCCTGTTCATTATTTTTATGGATAGGATTTCTAGGCGCGGCCAGGGAACGGAGGGTGTCA
>VUQH01044871.1:31631-44842 GCA_015106775.1 Etroplus canarensis | reverse complement strand
AGGGGGGTGGTGTTTTTTTTTTTTTTTTTTTAATATGAGAGCAGGTGAGGGGTCCCGTGTAGGACCGCAGCTTCCATGGAGCCGCTTTGCCACCAATTTCAACTTCAGTGTCTTGTCGGTGTTTAGGGTGGTGTGTGAGGAGGACAAAGAAAAGAGAACTAGGATAGTGTGAAAGAGGAGACATAATTTTGCAGAGGGTAAATGAGGTTCTCAGGTAGAAGAAAAAAGATTCGGGAATTTCTCTGAAGAGGCTGTTGAAAAGGAAGAGGTAAAGCTGATGAAACAGACTGATCCCGTCTTTCTTTCTTAAAGACAAACGGTTCATCTCCTTTTACTGAGGGAGACGCAGGCGCAGCGATCAGCAGAGACTCAGTGAAGTGGGAGCTCGTCTTTGCTGGTCTCTTCAGTGAGACCGACAGGTGGCACAGGCAGGCCGAGGACCAATGAGACAACCAGAGGAGGGGGGGCTGGAAGGGACCCAGTGTCCGTCCACTGTGACCAAACAGAGGACAATTAGCCTTAGGAGCTCAAACGGGGCCGCTTCCTTGGAGACTGCTCTTCTTCTTCATCGTCTTCCTCTTCATCCTCATCATCGGGGTAGTCCACCAAGCCAACCAGAGCAGTCTAAGAGAAAACAAAAATATTGGCTATTGTCAGTTTTATTTCCATATGTACCTTTGCAAGAGTGCAGCATAACAGCTCGTATAGCACTAATACCGTTTACCAGCACAGCCTAAAATGTGTACCGTTTTAAATTTCACTCACGTTTTGCTCATTCTGACATTAAAGATAAATAACAAGTAACTTAACTGCAGTAATACTGAGAGAATGCTCAAAACATGCCATGGAACACTGGAAACTTCATGCATTTGTATTTTTTTTTAATTATTATTGTCCACAAATAGACCATTTCATTTCCCCCAAGTTGGACAAAGATATTTAAAGGTCCTACCATTTAAGCCATGTTAATGTTAAGTTCACATGTCCCCAGAATGCATATTCAAGTTTCAGCTCAAAACACAAAACTTTTTTTTTTTTTAAACTATGCCTGTATACCCCTGCTTTGGAGTTCAGTTTGCTTCAGTGTCTGTAGTTTTTCAAAACTGGAACTGGATGCAACCGCACTTTCGGGAAGAGGTCTGTGAGTGATGGAGAGAAGCGGCCAATAGCAGCAGTGCATTAAGTATACTGAGGCTACACAGCTAGGATACAGACTTCAATGAGGCACTCAGCAGCTTCTAACCTTGTTTCTGTGTGATAACTTTACTTTTTAGTCCAACCGAGTTCTTAGCTCAATGTTACAAACATTCAGAATTTGGTGGTGCAGAGTGGCTTAGGTAGCAGCTTTTAACTGTAGTTTCTTGACCATGTTAAAATCAGTATTTCATAATCTGACAACAGGACTGGGAAAATATGTCCATGAGAAAAGATTTATTGCCAATTCAGCTCAAATAAAATGCATAATGAATGAGCAAATAGATGTCAACAGCTAACAGAAAGCCAGCTGAGTTGAACTTCATTTCCCTAGAGCTCTGACCTGTGTGATCAAAGTTATGCTATTCCTGTGGGGTTTTCAGTTCTTCAGGTAACAGGGGAACATGAAAGTGGTAGTCTGTTTATTTGTAGGTCATATTCATAGTATTTTCATCGCTTTACTTGCTGTCACAGCCTTTTTTGACGTTGTACTGGAGCCCCAACCTTTTTCTCATTACATCCACCAGACTTCATTTTAAAAAAGCACCAACTATACCTCAGAGGACACAAGGTTGCCATGTGCCTCTGGTTTTAACGCATCAGTCTGATTCAGAATTAACATTTTAAAATACCAGACACACAAACTAACCTACTAAGGCAGCAGCAGGTTGTTGCTCTGCAGGTAAAATTACTGTTTGGTTTTTCAGAGGAGTCTCCTAGCTTCGACAAACAGCAGCTGCAGTCACAGAGAGCTGCCCAACAGCAGTTTAAGCCCAGAAACACTTTGAATGGAGCCTACAGTTGAACTGAGTTTGTTTTGCTCAATAAAATATATATTTTTTAAAGTTTTGCTGCTGACTCTCCTCTCCTCAGTACTCCATGAAGCACTGACCCAGAGAGAAGTGAGCAGCGCGGGGGCGGGACTATGGCGAATGTTGAGCTAAACCCCTATTGGTTACTGGGGGTGTTTCCGGGGGTGTTTCCGGGGGAGCTGGAAGAATGCAGACTTTAGATTTTCACAGCACATACATTACACCTTGAAGTTTATAAAACTCTCATAACCTTATAAAGGTGGATTTTCAGGAAATGGGACCTTCAAGTGTTTCTGGACTCAGTTCCTTAAATGGCAGTCTCATTACCTTCACTACTGGTGTGGCAGGAAGAGGGACTGTTTTGACAGAAGAACTTGAACTGTTGTTTGAAGTGACGGCTGGTGAGGCAGGTGGGATGACGGCAGCTTTCCCGTTGTTGTTGGCACCATTAGCTCCGTTGGCAGCTCCTGCAGCAACACAAACTGTGATCATGCCACAATCTGAGGAAAACTTTCCAGGAAACTGTGCACAATACCAGAATGTGGCTTACCTTTTTTGGCTTCCATGTACTTGTCGTAGTTATCAGAGAAGTTATCCTCCATCCTCTTCTCCACTGCCTCTCCATCATCGTCATCGTCGTCGTCATTGAACCACAACTCTTCATCCTCGTCCATTGACCGCGCATCTCTGCGATATCTACAGGTGGGAAAACTGCTTCGTGAGGTACATGTTTCTACACAAATAGAATTACCACCTTCTGGTTATACATCTCTGACAACACGCCATGTTTCTGTCCAGACTTGTATAAGATATGTTTAAAGACTATAAAAGAACAGGTGAGAGAGTAAGATTAACAAGCGGAAATCAAAATTCAGTATCTGATCAAATGTTAATTATAGTTAAATCTTCCCTCCTGTTCCTGAGTTATAAAGCCACAAAACTGTTATTTTGTAAACCATTACGAGTTCAGTGAAATTGACTTTGACTCAAAAACAAACATTAGATTTTAATAGCCAAAGTGAACATTTGCTTAGTCCAAGTTGACTAGAATGGGTCATACAGACAGACAGTCACCAGTGCAGAGATATTTGATGAAAAAAAGACTTACTTTTATATGTGATGGAGCAGACAGAATATCAAAACAAACAAACAAACCCCAATAGTGCCCCTGTGACAAGGTCCACAGCCATGGCTTGACCTTCATGTCATATCAGGCTACTGACCTGTTTAGTCTCTGGCTCTGCCGGTCTTTCTCCTGCTCGTACCGGCCTTTCAGACCCTTGAAAGTCTGGACATACTCAATAGATTCAAGTGCTTTGTAGAAGTTATCTACAATGTGAGCTATGAGAGATTTGATGTCCTCCTGGAAAACAAATGTTAAAAAAAATTAGATATTTCTGATCAAAAACCAAGGGCAATGAACACATTTTGTTTAGGTGCAGTTTGTGTGTTTACACACCACTTTAATGAACTCGAAGAGCTCTATGATGGCAGAGTTGAGGAGGTTGTATCGGGTGCCGTTGTCCAGCAGGGCATTAATGACAGGCTCAAACAGGTTCCCTTTGATGATGTAGCGGTTGTAGTACTCATCTTTCAGACCAATGATCCTGCGCATGAAACGCAGGGCACCTTGGACAAAAACAGAGCCACTTTGTGAAAACCAAAACCACTAAGAGTATTTACGAGTATGTGGTTAGTAGTAACCCAGGCCATAAAAAGCATGAAAATATGCTTCAGCATGTCATAACACTGACCATATTACTGATGTTATTGCTGAAAGTATTTCTATTGTAAGAGTAAACCAACAGGACTACTGCTCACATGATCATGACCATCACCATTAACACACATGTATACAATCAGTATAGATGTGTGTGGTAAAGCAGTATTTCAAGCTATCACAGCTCTATTAACAGCGAATCTACCATCTAAAAGAAGAGAAGCGCTGAAAAAATCTGCCAGCACAGCAGGAATCCTGACAGTGGAACAATGTAAACTGACCTTCAAGTTTCCATCCATAAAAAAGGGAAGTGATCCTGAACATGTTGGCAAAGCAGGTTATTGTTCTATTTATCCCACGCCAAGACCTGATACTATGCCTTTGCCACAGCCCTAGATCCTGACTGGCTCAAACTTAGCTTAACACTAGAAATGCCGTCACTTTGACTCTTTTGTCATTATATACACATGTAAATGTCAAAATAAAACTCCATCAGCTCACATTTCCTGACTTTTCTTAAAATGGATTTCATCACATAGTGAACTTTGGAGTGAAAAATGTAATTTTGACTCCCACAGAAATCAATGCAAAAGGCTGCATTCAACAGCCGTTGCATGCCTGGGTGCCTCACAACACGTACTGTGTACACAAATTATGAAGGCTAGTACATCATGAGCCAGAGCTAGCTGGATGACAGATGAATACATAGGGCACTGTAATTAGACAAAAGATAATTATTGCAGAGCTGAGGTCAGGTAAGGGACACCGAGCCGTGGCACAGCAGGGGACAAAGGGTGCCTCAGGTGAAGTCTGTATTTTGCAGAGTAGTAGCGGAACTTTAGCTGAATTCAACAGGGTATAGACGTAGTAAACTAATCTGAGCAAGTAAAGAGGGAAATCCAAAGCAGAGTATCCAAATCTGACCGGTTTTACACTTGTGTAGCAGAGCTAAGAAGATGAAGGGTTGCAAATTTGCTCAGGCAGAGCAGCATGCACAGCAGCCGAGAAAGAGCAAGCTCCAGTAAAGAGGAAACACGGGTGGATGGTGTGATAAGCTTTCACTGTTCTACAATAATTAATATATTAAAATATGTTTCTTATTTTTTTTGCACTCAACTTTGTGGTCAATTTTAAAATACAGGGGATGATCTGCTCAATCTGTTTCACAGTGAGTAGTTTGGGTTTTTTATACCTTCTTTATTTTAAACACAAGTAATACCACATTATCCAAAATCAGTTTCAACTTCTCCATAATGATGTTCCTCTACATGTTGTTATTATGTTAATTATTAATATATGTGCTAGTCATTGTGTTATTCGTTGTACCCTCTGTTTATTAGTAGAGTGTGAAAAATATTTTACCTTTAGAATCTGTAATGAAATAAGTCATTTGTGACATTAATGAACCCCCTGAAATTTTTATCTTAAAGCTTATTTTGTCCAATCTTACTTATAATTAGAAATATTAGAAGAAAATCAACTTCTTTAAAAAATGACCTATTTGCCATTGCTGCTGCTGTGTCAGGACTGGGTCAAAAAAAGCTCAAGTCCTCCAGCCACATGAGCTAATGATGAAAATTTGCTTCAAACTCTGAAGAAAAACAATATTAAGCGTAATGGTTTGTGTGAGCTTGAATTCATGCAGCAAATCCATAGCGCAGAGACAGTTAAATAAACCTGAGTAACTGTTTAAGGTTCAACCAGAAAGCAGACTAATCACTGAAAGAACAGAGGGGACTTACAAAGAGCAAGGAAGGTATGCTTTGAGTTCATCAGCACCAGCACTCTCCTGAGCAGGTCTTTGTTCATGATGTAGGTCTTGATGTGATAGGTGTGGTGCTCCACACAAAAGGTCAGAAGCTCCAGGATCAGTGCCAACAACTGAGCTGTCTGGAAGTTGTCTACACAAATAAAACCACAACACATCAGGACTAGTAATTATGTACAATGCAACATGTCCAAAATTCAATTCCATTTATATTTTCCAAGCAGTTTTCCAAAATATAAGATGATTGATCCATTATTTGTTATTCAATTTAAAGAATCTGTATAATCCTTGAATATTATAACAGGTTGCTGTCTGCTATTTAAATGATACCTTCCTGCCACTCGGCATGCACAAATATCTTATTGTTGAATGGTTAATGGTTGATGGTTTAAACACCCACCTGGACAGACTGGGTTGATTTTTGTTGATCCTTCCTGCAGATCTGAAATGCCACGACATTGACTGATCAGTGAAATTATCTTCCAGTCTGGTCTACTCACCTCTAAATAGTGCTTCCAAGCTCACCTTTTGAGTTTTTGTCATGTGCAGTGTTGGCCAGCAGAGGAGCAGTCAGGACATGCATGCAGTACTTGTAGAAGAAACTTAGAAATTCTGTCTTCTCTGTTTTCTAAAAGAAAACACACAAAGAAACTTTAATAAATGTTAAAGGTTTCAGTATCAGACAGAACAAAATGTGGTTTGCAGTCTTACAGCTGGTCGCAGCGCATCTAGGAGACGGTGTAATTTGGGCTGAAAAGACATCAGAAAAATATACATGCATAACCCGGACAGGTTTAAAAATAGTTTCATTGGGGATGACCAATTTAAGTGTCATTTTGAATATTTAAAAAATGTCAGCTTATAAATGTTGAAGCTGACCTGCATTATGGTTCATTAGAAATATAATACACAAGTTTGTCTGCCACAAATGGTCTGCTCAGAGATTTATCGCTTTTACTTAGGTTTCACACACTAAAGCTAAATCCATTGTAAACATCTTAAGACAAGGTAAACTGGCAATAAGCATATTTACTGTATTTCTGTCAACAAGGGAATTTTAGAGATGAGCTGAAGATTCAAACCGTCCTGACAGTAACAGACCTCACATTCACAGGTAGTAGAGTGGACAGAGCTGGGGTTAAGTGGGACATATGAAATCAGTGGACAACATCAAGCGGTCATAGCAGACGTGGAGAAATTAGACATGAGCTTTTGTCAGATGACACACTGCAGTCATCAGCAGTTCTTAAACTGAGTCGGTCTGCACTGGTAGGGTCACTGCAGTCTGCTGGTGGGGCATGAATGATGAGGGAAAAATATGGAGTGAAACTTCTTCTTTTGGATACTCCTGTTAGGGGTTGCCACAACAGATCATCTGCCTCTATCTCACCTTATGTTTTGCATCCTCTTCTGTCACACCAACCCTCTTCATGACCTCCTTCTCTGTGGTTTTCCTCTTTTCGTCAGTGAAACAAATTACCAAGACTCTAGCTGATGTTATTGTGCTGGCCTCATTTCACTATAAAATTCAAACTGGATCCCTTTTCACTGTCAATAACAGAAATTCTAGACCGGGAAGTTCTTTAAACTTTTTAAGCAGGACACGGTAGATATAAGTTTTGAGAACCACTGATTTAAATGACAAAGCAGTTTCTTTGTCTGATCAATATGGGAAAAACAAAATCAGCATTTTTGTCTTCCAAAAATCAACAGACGTAGTTGGTTTTGTTTACATTGGTGGAAGCCAGCATGTTCTCGGGGTCGATGAGTGTCCTGAGCAGACCCATCAGCTGGACAGCTCCCCCCAACTCTGGGTCAGAGTCACAAATCATCTGCTTGATCACGACATTTATCAGCAGAACATCCTGAAACGCATAAATATAAAAACAAACACAGAACATAATTTTAATTACTATTCCACATTTTACTTTTATGACTTATTATTCAACTGCTGGAGCAAAAGAATTTTCCAAATGTTGGATAAATCTTGTTGTTGTTTTTTTTTTAAACTCACAGAAAAGAAAGGGGATTTCCTGAACCATTTTGATTGAGCTAGATGACTCACAGCACAGATTCAAGTGTTAAAATAATTCCCCAAAACATCTGGCTGTATACTCTTAAGCATGTTACATTTCATCATGGCTCAGTTGGAAAACACATTTAATTGCTGTGGCTCTGTAGTAAAACCCCAGCCAAACACTTAAAAATGACTCAAAATCACAAAATGGGTCATTGAATGAGCTCTGACTGTCAGAGTTCATTGTCACAACACAAAACAGATGAATTCCTGTTTAAAATGCATTCTTTACTGTGTCTTTGTCAGCTGGAGGCCTCCTATTTTCACTAACATTTATCACACAGACTAGAGTAAAGCAAACTGCTCATGAAAGACAACCAAACCAGCTGCATATTTAGAATTCATCTCAATTACAGACTGCTCTAAATGCCCGTTCAGGCAAGAATTGTGTTTGAAATTGATGGGATCCTGTGCAACAAGAGTTAAACACTATAAAAGTTTGTTTGTACATCGGGGATTCCACAAAAATATATTTTCAAGCATAAGCCAACTTGAAAATTTAAAAAAAAAGTCTGAATTTCATTCACAGAACAAAATTAAGAGTAATGTCACACATACTGTGCCAAATATAATACCTTTTTAAAATGTATAGCAATTTAGAAATTTAACAGAGGGTGGTCAAAGTGTCTCCACTGTGTAGTGGTTTGCACATTTGCCTTGCAAGCAGGGACACAAGCCTCCCCCCACTATGGGAGTGTTGTGTCACAAAGGGCATCCGGCACAAAAATCACTGCCAAATTATTCATCCGTACTCATCTGCCGGGGTGACTCCTTGGGAAATACAAGGGGCAGCAGAAGGTGCTTTATCTAACCCATGGCTGTCAAACTACTGTGTGGCATCCACAATGAGCACGTTTTCAGAGATTTTTAGATGCTTACGTCGTCCGTTTGCTGTGGCTCCTGCATGACGAACTCCCTAACCATGGAGGGGCTGAATTCCACCAGGTAAGAGAAGATGTCAGTAGCTGCTGCCCTCACCTGTAGGTCATCCATTCCCTGAACAGCAGAAATAGAGACAGTCAACTACACAGAAAGATAACTCTCTATACTTCCTCAAACTGAACATTAACCAGCCAACCAACCAAGCAAGCAAAGAACAATTTTATTAACACTCCCAAGGTTGAGGTGATTTGGACGTATACAAAGGAGGGGTAGCGGATATGCATAGTTCCCACAGACATGTTTTTTTGTCACGTGACCTCCTTAGCGACGCCATCTTTGTTGGCAAGCTGTGCTTGTTTACACACACTGCTGTTTATCTCCCCCACGAATTTTAAACTGTTTTGATGTCGGATTCGACTTGTGATCAAAATCATGGAAAGGCAAAAGGAGAGACTATGTAGAATTCTTAAGTATAGAGGATAGAAAGAGCTAAGAAAATCAGCGTAATAGGTATGGATCCATATTTGTTAACAAAGGAAAAGCTGAACCATGATATTTTCAGCATTGCCACCAATTCAATACAATGACTCCCCTCCCACCGGAGCCGTAATAGTGCCGATTATGGCGAACCGTGCTGTTTTAGCATTCCCAATCAAAACGGCACAAAATGTCGTCAAACGACTGAAAATTGGGTTCCTGACTATCTACTGCCATTATATTCCCGTCAAAAGGCCGGCACTTATGTTGTGACCCCGGCACTTTGCCGCGGCGTTCAGGATGCACTCACGATGTATGCCCGGTTGTGCTGCTTGCATCGTCGTGTTCAACCGATTACCCACAGATTAAAAGACGTTTTATTGGCGGTGAACTGACGTTGAACTGACGTTTATCATGCACAATTCCCATTGCATACCCGGCATAGTCCCAGTTCAGTCCCGGTATTGCCAATAATAGCCTGTCAAAATGGCATCGATTGGCACCAGTGGAATGGGGTTCTAAGACGAGTACCACTATCTTGTGTTGGCATGCAGCTTTTATACCAGTGAGCAATTCCAGGCCTACAATCAGTTTGTTAATGGTTGGGTTGGCGACATTTCCTCGAGTGTCCTGAATGCACAGCTGCCTACAGCTTGCCTATAGCAATGGCAGCCGCTCGTATGTTTTGACGCCATGTGGGAACTATGTATATTGGGCAACAGATGTTTGAAACAGAGCTACCAGGCAGCAGGAAAAGGGGAAGCCCAAAGAGAAGGTTCATGGATGCAGTGAAGGAGGACATGCAACAGATTGGTGTGACAGAAGAGGATGGAAAAGATAGGGTGAGATGGAGCCACTGAGGCAACCTCTAAAGAAGCACCCGAAAGAAGGAGAACAAGAAGACCTTAGCTATACACATTCATGCAAAGACCAGAACGTACCATTACTATTTCAAGAGCAGGTAAAATGCCTAGATTTGCCAGAGTTTTGAAGAAAGCATCCCTGTTTTGAGGTTGCAACGTCTGTGAAAACGCACAGAACTCCTTGACAAAGTTCACCTGAGGAGTGAGAAAAAAAAATAGATAAACGTTCAGTGTTTCACATATTTAAGAAAACAGGCTTAAAGCAAGTGACAAAAACAGAATGAACAAGAACCGATTCATGTGCAGTACTGTACAAATGCAGTCACTTTCTCCACTGTAGGATGTTTTTACAGCAAATTTTACAACTAAAACTTTACTTTGTTTGGAGATTTGATAATTTTTTGACTCACTAGCTCTCTCCTTTTACTGTCCTCGGTGGCTTCATCTGTGAGCTGTGCAAAGACCTCCGTTAAGAACTTCTCATCCTCCTGTGGCACAGTCAAAACATGGATAAGGCATCAACAGTTAAGAAACACAAGACTTAACAACAAATAAAAAAAAAACTGCTTTGCAGTTTGGCTGCAAGAAGAATCAAAAGCAAACTGTTAAACCAACAGTGAAAGCCATGATTCCTAGAGCATTACAGAAAAATACAATCACTTGCTTGTGAAATAAAAGAACTCTAAGGTCCTGTTTGTGTAAATTATGGCAATTATTTTCTGGATACAAAAATATTGTTCATAACTCATGACTCACACTTGCCCAACACTGAAATCCACATACAAGCATTACAGTGGGTCTAAACCTGTTCACTGAATGACTTTATGTAAATGGTTTTAGTTAATAGCTTTAATTTGTTGTCACATTACAAAACTTTACATCTTTCACATTTTGACAAAAATGACCAAATGGAAATCTTGTGAGTGACCACATACATTTGTACAGTCTTTACAATGTCACACAATTCAATATGTTAAAATTTTAACCAACATTTCCCACATGATTTAGCATTTCACAACAGACATACATTTAGAGTGGAAAATTCAGCCATAAGTCATCTTTAAGTACAGAACAATAGGGAAGGCAGTTTGCCAAACAAATTTTAATCATTCACAACATACTGAAGAATAAGGTACTGGCCAAGCTAAGCAGCAGATTTAATAAAGTTCTATATAAGCAAAAACTGAAAGACATTTACCTCACTATGTGTGGTCTTATAAATACCCTGGTTTGAATCCTTACCTGCAACATACTGACAATCTCCACCTTGTTGAAGAAGATGAAGGAGGTCAGTGTGGACAGGAAGTTCTCCTCAAAGACAGATGGTGTGGGCAGGATTATGTCCTGGATATACTGAACTCGGTAAGTCTGGTGGATCTTCTGCCGTAGCTCAGAGTCTGTGATAGGGATCACTTCCTTAAACTTTGCTGTCTTGGTCAAGAATTCCCGGTGTCGTTTAGGCTGAACAAGTGCTGGGTCGTACTCGAGGCACCCCACCACATCCATGATACAGTCGTCAGAGAACATCACCTCAAAGAGAGCTGCTTTATTGAGGAACAATACACCTCGGACAATCTCATAGAGGTGATGTAGGCCTTCCCTGTTGTCCAGGTCCTCACATACTCTGAAGAGACCAAGGAGTTTCTTGATGTAGCCCTCACTCATCAGGGCCAGGGCAAGCTTTTCCCTTCGGATGGGTGAAGACAGGACAGAGGTAACCAGGTCAGCAATTTCCTCCAGTCTGCTTAGCTCACAAGGAGGGAGCTCCACTAGGTGGCTTGTCTCTGGAATCTCCTCAAAGCGCTCCTCCTCTGACTCATCGATGGGATCCTGGGTGATGTCCAAAGCAGGGTCCTTGCCTTGAACCTGAGCCACAAAACAAAGGTAGTTATTACATTAAACTGAAAGCGTCGAGTCGGGCGCTGCTAATATGCCTACAAGCTACAAGCCAATTTCCAAACCCCCATCTCAAACTAGAATAAGGTAGCACAACAACAAATAACATTAACAGCGTAACAACTTTTTGAACTCAAATCCAGATGTCTGAAAAAGTCAAGATTTTTGGATAAAGGGACGGTAGTTGGGGGAGGTGCAAATTAGCTTCAGTTATATCCAAGTGTAAAGACACAATATGGTACGGGTCGATGTTTCTCAGTGTTTGTCTCCTAAACATAAAATTAATTAAATAAAACGGATACTGTTTCTTGCCCACTGTGGTTGGCTTAATGAAATTTAAGCACCATCAAAACAGCCTGTTTGTCTCTGTATTAACTTTACCTGGCAAATTCTTTCCCAAATCTCATCACAGCCAGCCTTTTCCTGGAAACTTAGGGCAAGGTCATAGTTATCTGCTTCTGACCAGACAATCAGTGTGTCCTGGAAAGAAGACAAAAGAATATTTAACTTTGCACAATGTTTCACAGCAGGCAATTACACACACACAAAGGTTACTTATTCAAGATGTGCTTTAAAATAGTAAGACATGCCTGTAAATGTACACACATGCAGAAGAGGAAAATTAAAAGAAAAACCTCCACACTTAACCCCTACAGACAGGAGATCTGATGGCTCTTGCTGTCAGGGTTTGAAGAAGTGTGCTCTTCCAGAATGACAATGACCAAAGTCACCAAAGAACAAAGTAAGTTCAACATATTTAGGATATCTTTATTTTATGTGGCTTCACTTACACCAAGCTGAGATATCAGGCTAAGGGGTCACACAAGGACAGATATCAACTCAATGTAGCTATGAACACATCCCCATGTTCAAGGTGGAGTTGGCAGCAAATAACCAACCAGAAATAGGCACGGGTCTACTGGCAGCTCTTAAGAATCTAGATTTCTTAGGCTACGTTCACACTGCAGGTCTTAATGCTCAATTCAGATTTTTTGCTGGGGGTTCACATTATAATTTAAATGCAACCACCATCAGACTCAAGTGCGAACAGTCTACGGCCCTGAAGTTACGTGCAGAAAAAGACATATCACACGCAGCAAGCATGTGAGTAAAACCTCCATTTCTTTCTACTGAGTAGCTCCTTCAATGGTGTCTGCCATGCTTGTTTGATCCATTATTTACATTTGATCTTGTTGCGTCTCTCCTCCTCCACAGAATTACGACATCTGTCTCATTTCAGTGACGTAAAAGTCAGATGAAATGCGACCTGACCATTCAGACGGAGGTCGTTTTGAAAAGGATTGGATACGTATCCGATTTAGGACCACATATGAAAGTGGCCTGAATCCGATATGGGGGGGGGGGGGAAAAAAAATTTTTATTTTTTTAAATTTAATTAAAAAAAAAAAAAAACCAAAATACACACACAAAACAGATATGGGTCACATGTGGTCAAAAAACAAAAAACAGATTTGGGCCACTTTTGTCTGAAATGTAAATGTAGCCTTTAGATCATCTTACT
>VUQH01044871.1:0-31611 GCA_015106775.1 Etroplus canarensis | reverse complement strand
ATCGGATTTGTGCTGTTCAGACTGTCATTAAAAAAAAAAAACCAAAATACACACACAAAACAGATATGGGTCACATGTGGTCAAAAAACAAAAAACAGATTTGGGCCACTTTTGTCTGAAATGTAAATGTAGCCTTTAGATCATCTTACTACCTAAACACTAAGCTCCACTGAATATTCCAGTGATGCTATTTTCCAGAAAACTGATTTACTATGTGCTGATCTCTTATATGGCGCATAACCTGCTCTGAAGCAGGTTAAGTGTGGAGTGCAAGTTACCAATGGTAATGTACCCTATATGAAGTTAACCACTACTGTCACTGAAAACCCAGTATTAAATCTGAAATTACCCAGATAAGCCCCTCAGCCTCTTTCATAATACAGGCCTCAGATCTCTATGGCCACCCAAATCGGTACTAAGACACTTTTTATTGTTTATTTCCTTTAATTTGTAACCTGTCTGCAAATGCATGGAAACAACTGCTTTGTCTACAAGCAGAATATTTGGCCCTGATCTCTTTTATATATCGCTACTGAATAGATTTATGAACAGATCTAGTGTACGTATGGTAATTACTCATGGTGTTACCTGATTCTTTCTTAATTCCAGGTTTACAATTGCATCAGATAGTGAATTTCCATTGTCTGACCTTGTTTATTGCAATTATCCAGCAACAGGTCTCAAATCAGTGTAGGGATGATTAAAACCTAACATGTACATTACATGCAAGTTTCAAGCTACTCCTGACTTTTTTATGTCTTTCTAGGAACATGGGTGCAACAATATATTGAAACATAATTTAAAATACAGTTCATATGGCAAAAATGGAGTTTGTACAATTCTAACAATCTTGAAAATAATATTTGGTAAGACCGCCTTTAGTCTTCAACATAGCCGGAACTCTGTTTGCCAAGCTTTCTTGTAATCTCTTCAAGTAGTCTTCAGGAATAGTTATCCAGGCTTCCTGAAGGACATTCCAAAGTTCTTCTCTGATGCTGGCTACCTTATGGTCTGTTTTCTCAAGATAATCTCCCACTGCTTCAAAATTATTATGGTCTAGTCATCACTTCATAAAACCTGTTGATACTGATTTTGACTTCAGTTCCTGTGTAATTTGGCATACCTCAGCATTTTCTCCCTTTTCCCTCCTTGATAATGACTTCTTGACTGCCACCCTTCTACTGACAAAAGTTCTGGGGTGTGTTCAGTAGGCACCCTAATGGTACCTAACGTCACTTAATGTTTTCATTAATCTAGTTTAGTCTTCTGAATACAGCATTTGTGTAAGTTTAATGTACAACATGGCAGCAAGTAAAGACCCAGATCAGGGAGCAATAGGACCTTATTATTGCCAGCATGCTTTCTTAGGTTGGAACAAAATGTATCATAAAATTATTATTTGCATGAACAGTTAAACACATGGTGTAAACATACTTATGTTATAAAATTTAATGTTCAGACACAGATGTGTCCAGGTCAGTAAATATCCCTTTTCATATTGGCACAGCCTTTAAAGGCTACGCTAGAATAGTTGCCTGTCCATATCTGCCATGTTACAAGTTTATGGCACACCACATCCTGGGATTGTTAGTATCTTTTAGGGAACGTTTTCAGCAATTAGATTGTTAAAAAAAAAAATCTGTTAGCTTACTATATGCAATGTTAGCCAACGTGACGAACCCATGATGAGGTTTCAGTAAATAGGAGATGGATCAACTTAAGGGCCAGATGCATCTCTCAGGTCTTGTGTCAGGTCTTTGCTGGATTTTTTCCTTTTACTTAAGGAATGACTTTCAGATACTGGTCCTCTGCTGTAGATAGTATTTTTAGTCCTGTCACTGCTTTTTTCCCATGTCTAGATTCCTCCTCAATTTTTTAAGAACACATTGCACACCATGCTGAGATACACCAAGTTTTCAGCCAATAGCTCTTCGGGAATCAACTTGGTGGTGCAAATATACTATTTTAAACCTGTCAAACTGTTTCATCTTGGGCATTTTTCATAGCTCCAACTAAAGAAATTATGACAAACTGTGTTTTTGCAACACATTGGTAGTAACAAAGTGCCTAAAATTGGTTCTTTGCCAAGTTGTCCGTTATCTGTAGACACAATAATGGTTCACCCAATTTGTTAGATGCCTTTTTTTTAATGCATGAATGATTTATAGGTCAGTTAAGTGGCTTAAACAAATAAACCTTCCTCTGAAAATGGCCAGATACAAAGACTGGGCTGGAAGTGAGTGAAAAAGCAGCCAGTGCCCAGAGAAAAACTGAAATCCCTTCAGAAAGCCTGGAGAACTATTGCTCAAGACCACTTTTAAAAATAAAATACAAAAGTCTAGCTTTTCCAATAAAGAATGAGGGCTGGCTCAAGACTGCCACAGTGCAGTGTGTGTGTGTGTGTGTGTCATCTGTAGCTAAGTCGGACTCAAGTGATGAAAACTTACCTGTTGTTTCTGATATGCAGTATTTGGACTTATCTTCGACTCCAACAGCAGTGACCCTAAAGCACAGAGACGTGTGTGACTACATTTTAGAGCTAGTGAAAACTATCACAAGAGAATACAACGAATTCCTGGAGGATAAGATAAATAATTCCGCCTACAAATAAACAGCCGTGGCTATACAAAATAATACATAAAATTAATTAAACTGATATGTAAATACACAGTTATGACTTGTTGCAGCAGGGCTGTCTTCAAACTGCTAGACTAACTCAGTAATGTGAATTTTTTTTTGTTACATGAACACTTAACGCTTTAGCATAACAAGCAATAACAAGTGTATACGCTCCGACTTTGAGGGGCACCATGCTACAGAGAACCCGTCATACTAACGAGCACGCTAGCACCTGCTATATAATAAATATTAGCCACTTACTGAGAGACAAGCCTAATATTAACTGTTCAAGCAGTTTGACTCCAAATGCTGTCCCACATGAACAAAAGCGAGTCTATTAAGTTAATCTGGTGTATGTAGTGACTAAAAGAAGGGTTAGCACGCTAACGTTAGCCATCGAAACGACTAAGCTAACGGGAAACTTACCGTCCGATTCAGCTCGAACCAACAAGGATATCCCCTTCAGCCGTTCAACAAATGAAGACGTAACGTGCCCGGTACCCCGATCGTCCCACTGCCGATCTTCATTCAGCGTGTATACCTTCACTCGCCGCCGAGTGTCCGACATGGTTTAAACAAGTCGGGGCTAGCAGGCTAGCTGATCGCTAACAATCTAGTGTTTTCCTCGACCTGTTAACTTTCTTTCCACCTGCATGTTATAAAACATGCGCGTCTAAATCAACTTCCCAGCAGCAGCTTAATATATCGGTAGGTATTTCCTAAACATATTACGGCGTGAATCAACTCAACAAGAGGCCTGATGTGGAAGTGTAAAATTCACAGAGAACACAACAACTCTGACGGCCTCCTTCCTAATGTCCACTGACCGCCATCTTGTAATCCGATCTTGTGTTCTTTTTCTTTTTCTACGTCAATCAAGCGCAAACCGCCGCGGGGGCTCCGCCTCCTCCGGGCCGCAGCGTCCAATGGCAGACCTGCAGCGCCAGGAGCTCAACGCGCGCTCCCTATGGTGAAGAAATGTAATAGCAGCAGCTGCAGCAGTAGCAGCAGCCACCTGCAGACAGGGCGACCAGATCCCAACAACACCAGAAGTGGGACGAAGAGATTATTTATGTGGGACAATGTGGGACACAACATGCATTGTGTAGATCATGTATAGATCATGTGTAGCTGGCTTTTGAAAATAGCTCACAATAGACTTTACAGATTCAGTTCTCATGTGACAGTCCGCTTACACTCATGCACTCCCTCTTTTTTCATAAAAAAGAATAAATGAAACTGAGGATGAGTCCAGGATTGTATAACCAAAGAAGAAAATAATGGGTATAGATTTCCTAGGCATTACAAATGGTAAATGGACTGGTACTTATATAGGGCTTTTCTACTCTGACTGAGCACTCAGTGCTTTTTACTATAAGCCTTATTTACACAGCTCTTTATTCTCTGCCTTTAACTATAATGCACACATTCAGACTCCAGTTGATGCATCAGGAGCGATCTGAAGTTCAGTGTCTTGCTCAGCATGTAAACTGGAGAAGCCAAGGACTGAACTGCCAACCTTCCTGTTGAAAGATAACCCACTCTACCCCCGTAACTACAGCCACCCCATAAGTGTGCATATATATTCTATCCATTCTTAACTTAAACAGAATTACACTCACGGGTTCCTGCTTTTATACTTTAGGTCACCCTTTATGTGTTTTCTCTGTGCTATAAAGCTCCCCAGGCCACAATCTGTGTTTGTGCAAATGAATCAAATTAAATGTATCCTACTTTGATAATACATAAAATAATAAGCAACCTAATAGCTTTAAATATAGTAAAAGTAAGCACAAAACAGGACATTGTCTCTGTTTTTCCTATGAAACTTATCCCTTTGTTTGGAGTTGGAATCCAGAGGTAGGGGGACTAAAGATGAGCCACATATGTGTATGCATCAGTGCTAGCCAATGCAGTTCAGGTTCAGCAAAAGTGAGAATAATTTTCATATTCATTTACTGATTGAAACTAGCTTTTTTGTCAAAGCCACAGGGAACTACTGGAGATGGGCAAAAGAGCCACATGTGGCTCCAGAGCAGCAGGTTAGAGACCCCTGAGATAAGGTGACCAGATGTCTCTCTTCATGTGTAACGGCACAGCATTTTTATCCCTCGTCTCCCTGTCCCACATATTGAAACAATGTCCCACTTTGTGATTGTCCCTAGTTTTCAAATGTCAAGACTATAAGAGACATTTTTCTGCTGTCTTGCCTCTATTGACAGGCTGTGAAGAAAGGCTTTCAGCACAGATCTTCTGCTACTTCTGCTACACCCATGGCCATAAATTGACAAAGTCACAAGCTTTGCTGATTTTCATGGGATAAAAGGAAAACTGTCACACAAAAAAAGAACTGCACCACAATAACAGAAGGTGAGTTTCAGAGCGTTTTTGTCGTGGTTTTGCTAGTTAATTTGTGAGTCTCATAGGAAACCTGTAGCTCAAAAAGATTCTGAAGGATACTTCCCTACTGAAACCACAAAACAACTGCTGAAATAACAACAGTTCTAATGGTTAACTTGGGCTTCCATTTATACCTGTTATATTTACTTAATGAGGGAAAATGTCCTTCACACGCTTCTCAGAATTAGTAACATGTCCCACATTGGGCCATGATCACGCCCTTTGTCCAGTAATTGGTTTGTTGAGATCTGGCCACCCTACAGAGCCAAGCTGCTTCAGCTCCTTTTTTTGTGACCAACTTTTTGTTGAATTTTTCCTCCCAGTAGTATTATTAATAATTTTTTTTAAATTTATTTACTCCTTTCCCTTAAAGTAAGATATGCAGCAAGTTCTTTTTTCATTTTGCCCTTTCTCACCCTCTACACAGACATGCATACACATTTAATCCTTATTTACAGTAAATAATAATCATAAATCATATTCATTTACAGTTTTTGTTTGGTTTTCCTTGTTTGTTTTTGTTCCCCTCTTTACCTTTTCTTCCCTCATAGTTTTGGTTCTTTTGTATTCTTTTTTATATCTTTTGCCACTTGTTGCACCTGTATATTCATATTAAAGATAAACAAGTTATATAAACAATCACCTTTTGTTCACATTAATAAAAAAAATTGTATGACAAAACATAGTTCAACATGAGGCATATACATCACAAGATCTACAAACTAGGCACATTGCCTTCCAAAAAGAAAAAAGTAAAAATAAAAGTTAAGACCAAAAAGGAAAAAGGGTATACATATATAGTATCACTTTGTGGCCTACTTGTGCAATAAACTGTCTCTCTGTTACAGCAATGTCCCTAAAGTAATTCAACCATTCCTTAACTGATGGAGGTCTAGGGGGAAACCAGGAATGTATTAAAGTCTTCTTAGCAGAAGCTATCATTTTCCTGCGGGCTAGCCTGGTGACAATGTAGCATTGAATGAAATTTATGCAAGTGATTATAGAGTAGTGGTGTGCTAGATTTTTAGAAGAGACTAGACTAGATGTTGTCCCAATTGAGGTTAAGGTTCTTACTCCCGAGGTCATAATTCCAGGATTCAAACACCACTTAGGGTACTGGCATTTCTTGAAACCAAACTTTTGTAAATTTTTTATACTAGGCCAACATAGGGTGTTTTAGGTTCAACCAACCCAAGTGCTTGATGGATATAGGCAAGTACCAGAGGACTCCATGGGCACCAACTGCGGATCTTAGATGGAGGTAATGAAACCAAGAGGAACCAGGAAGAGAATAGTTCTCTTTCAGCTTCTAAAATAAAGGTAAGCCATTTCTGTCATATATCATGAAGACAATGAATTCCTCCAAAAGCCCACTTGTCATTAAAATATGGTTCACTATTTTGCAGTAGATTTTAACTGAATAAAACTGGAGAACAGTCACATAGTTAAGATTACAACTCATATTTCTGTACATCAGACCATATAAGTTGCTGATAATTGGTCCACACTTTCTTTGTGCTGACCTAAGTTTCACACTATAGAACAGAACATCTGCCAGTTGGTGTACTTTTAGTAATTCCCGCTCTATACCATGCCATGGTTTAGTTGCAGCTTCATTATGCCAGGTTACCAGTATTCTTGCTTGAAAAGACCAGTAATATAATTTAAAATCAGGTAGGGCCAGGCCTCCTGAAGACTCGGACTGCTGAAGTGTACATAATTTAATACACCACCATTTGTAGTTAAACTGTCAGAAAAAGGAGTGCATTTCATCAAAAAATTTAGCTGAGGGAGGTACAGGGATTGTGAAAAAGAGAAAGTTAAATCATCCCATAAAATTCATGTAATTATTGAGAATCTACCTTGCAGTGACATTTTGAGATTTGACCAGCTTTGAAAATCAGATGAAATTTCCCATACCGATTTTCAAGAATAAGGGTGATGTACACAGATATAGTAACTAAACAGGGATCACTTTGATGAGGCATACCATGAAGATATGGTAAAGAGTTGCAGAAGCAAAGTTAAGATGGGAAGTGCCAATCAGCGAGCAGCAGTAAGGCTTCATGGCCAGAAAGAGTACTGCAGATGCAATGTTTGCTCTGAGAGTGCAGATGGAGAAGTATAGAGAAAGTCAGGAGTTGCACTGTGTCTTTGTGGATCTCGAGAAAGCATCTGATTGGGTGCCAAGAGAGGAACTTTGGTACTGTGAGGAAGTCAAGACTGGCAGAGAAGTATGTGAGGGTGGTGCAGGACATGTATGAGGAGAGCAAGACGGGGGTGAGGTGTGCAGTGTGCAGGAGTGATGGATTGCTTGCCAACATTGCCATGTACACTGTATATTGGGTTTATATATACATACATATTTATTTTCATATTTCTATTTATGTATACATAACAGAGTGTCCGTAACATAAGCAACTTCCCCCTGGGAATCAATAAAGTATTCTGATTCTGATGTTGACAGATGAGGTCAGGCAGGAGTGGACTACGATGTTCGCAGACAACACTGATCTGTAGTAAAAGTAGCGAACAACTGGAAGAGAGCCTGGGGAGGTGGAGATATCCACTGGAGAGAAGAGGGATGAAAGTCAGTGGAAGCAAGACAAAATACATGTGTGTAAAAGAGAGTGAGGCAGGTGGAATGGTGAAGAAATGAGTACATCAGAGGCAAAGTGCAGGCTGAGTGGTTTGGAGGTAAAGTCAGAGAAGCAAGGTTGAGTAAGTTTGGACATATTTAGAAGAGGGATAGTGGATATATTTGACAAAGGCTGTTAAAGACAGATGGAGCTGCCAAGCAGGAGAAAAAGAGGACCACAGACAAAGTTCATAGATATTGTGAAGGAAGACAAGAAGAAAGCTGATGTCACAGAAGAGGATACATGAGATAGGGTAAGATGGGGACAAATGGCAAACGTATGGTGAACCCTAAAGGGAGCAGCTGAAAGAAGAATCAGTAATCATTTTATTCACAAATGACCAACTTATATGGTGTTGCATTTATAGTATAAAGGTAACATTAAGAAACCCCTGCTCTCTTACACTTCACCCACTTTTCTTTCTTTTCAGTTCTTGATTCTGGCAATTTAAAGGTCACACAGTAGACACCAAATACCAAGGTCTCAAGCCTGAAGGGGCAGCATTTTCACACACACACGAATAACAGAAGCATTGCTGTGGTGTGATTAGAGAAACCCTTATCTTTAACTGCTTCATACAGTCAGAAAACAAACCATAAGAATGCTACACTTAAAAAGACAACAGATTTATATTTTTTAAAATGTTTGCCTCTCCATCTTTGTTATCCATCACTCAGTTTGTGCAAATTCTCTGAGGCACAATGTCAGCTGGACAAGCAGCATTTTTATCAAATCCATGCTCACAGCAGCTGAGTAAGATTCTTCATGTACAGCACTTTTTCAGTCCATTACAGGATCTGTTGCTCTTGGTTTTGGTAGATTTTTCAACAGGACTCTTGTGTAGAAAAAAATAAATCTACTCAGTCACATCTACTCAGGCAGAAGAGCCAGATGTTAGGCAGTTGTGGAGGAGTGTCATAAATCATTGCTGGTCGTGTGGCTGTTGCTTGAACCCATGGAGATGCTCTGTTTCTCACTTAGTGTCTTGACGACAGTTGCAGCAGGAGACTGGAGCACCTTCCGTGAAAGCCTCATTCTGCCATCTGTTGGGTCCCGTCCAAAATACTTGACCTGTAAGCAGAACACTGTTTAGATACAGGCAGCCAAGAATGCAAACACGCAGTCTGTAGTAACTGACACATACCTGTATCTCCTGCCCCACCTCTAAACCCAAAGCACTTGGATGTTTGATCTAAAACAGGGCAATAAGAAGCAGTGACCTGTAAGTAGAAATTCTATCAAACACAAACACAAAGGGGAACAGACAAATTTACTAACCCGTTTGTGGTCCAGCTGTGAGTTGTGCAGCAGGACAGCAGTCATATTGGGATAAAGTTTCACCATCACACCAATGTCCCTAAAGCAGAGGAGGAGAACATGAGTTGTATGAATGCTACCAGGTCTTACTTATACATACAATATATGGACAAAAGTTTTTGGCCGCACTTCTTAATCATTGAATTCAGATGTCTCATTCAGTCCCATTGCCACAGTTGTATAAAATCAAGCACCTATCCATGCAGTCTGCTTTCACAAACATTTATGAAAGAATAGGTTTGAAACTGAGCGTGATACTGCAACACAATGCGAAATTTCCTCCCTCCTAGATATTCCGCCATCAACTGTACATGGTATTATTGCAAACTGGAAGCTTTTAATAGCCACAGCAACTCAGCCAGGAAGTGGCAGACCATCTAAAGTTACAGAGTGGGGGTTGCTGAGTGCTGAGGTGCATCATGCATAAAAGTCACCGCCATTCTGCTGATTCAATAAGTGCAGAGTTCTAAACCCCCTCGGGCTTTTCCATCGGCACAAAAACTGTGCACCGGGAGATTCATGGCATGGGTTATCATGGCTGAGCAGCCGCATGTGACCCTTACATCTCCAAGCACAATGCCAATTGTTGGATGGAGTGGTGTAAACTATTTCACGACTGGAAACATGTTCTGTATAGTGACAAATCACGCTTCTCTATCTGTCAGTCTAACAGAAAAGTCTAGCTTTGGTGAATGCCACATTACCTGCCTGACTGCACTGTGTCAATTGTAAAGTTTGGTGGGGGAGGATAATGCTGTGGGGTTGGGCAGAGGTTGGTCTGAGCCCCTTACCTCCAGTGAAGGGAAATCTTAATGCTTGAGCTTACAAAGACATTTTGGAAGAGTCTGATGTTGGAAAAAAACTTGACTGAACTGCACACAGCCCTGACCTCAATGCTATCAAACACCTTTGGGATGAACTAGAACAGACAATGCAAGCCAGGCCTCATCCAGCATCATTGTCTGATCTCACAAATGCTCTTCTGGATGAACAGGCAAAAAAATCCCACAGCTATATGCCCAAATCTTATAGAAAACCTTCTGATACGAGTAGAAGCTCTTAAAGCTGCAAAGAGGGGACCAAGTCCATTTTAATGTCCATGGACTTAGAATGGGGTGTCATAAAAGGTCCTGAAGGTATAATGTGTCGGTGATCCGATACTTTTGTCCATACAGTGTAAATCAGTTTCAAAGTGTGGGAGAATTACTGTAATCAAACACTGTTTATCAGTAAATAATGCAGTGTACCAGTTTACCTTATTTCTGTGATAGTGGCAGTGTAGATAGCACCAAATTCCAGCTGGTGTTCTTGCTGCAAAACAAAGTAGATACACACATTTCATGCACATATAGTATAAAGCCTTTATGTTTTGATTTGTTTATGTGGGTTATGTATATGTTTACATTCTGATATAAACCAAGTACTGGTGCAGCCATGAGTTACATACTTTTATCTTAGGGCTTTCTTGTCCTACCCTTACTTGAATTTACTGATGAGCTTTAATTTCTCTTATTTCTGTGTTTCAGTGCTTTCCAACTTATATTTTATATTATTTCTTCTTTCCTTTGTTTTGCTTCCTCTGTAAAGCACATTGTAAAAAAACATTTTGATAAGTTAAAAAGTGTTATAAGGTCTGTTAAAAATGTAGAAGACTCACATCATCTTTGCAGATCTCGCTGATGAAGTCTTGGGCTTCGTGCATGGCTCCTGGCGTTGGAGCAAACACAGAAAAAGTCTCCTCGTCCACCTGACTTATTGTCACACCTTAAGAAGGATAAGAAAATGTTTCTACATTCAGCACAATAGTTTGTATTATAAAAAAGACCTGGAAAAAGTCAGTGTGCTGCTTGGTTGGCATCATGCCATCTACAAAGACGTCACATTCAAATTGCCTTTTTTTGGATTTTTATTACTTAAACATGACCTGTTTGAGCTTGAAGCCTGCGCAAGTTATAGCCTCCAGGACCTACAAAGCGAGCTCGTCTAGAGACAGGCACGCGGACATTTTCTGAAGACAGAAAAAATATCACATATTGGAACAGGTACTGTTTAAAATCTTTAAATATACATATCTGAATTTATTCAAGCAAAACCTACCAACAACAGGTCCATTCTCTTTCCTGCTCCCTCTTGGTTTTACTATGCATTTGTTCATGATGCCCAGGATTTCCCTCTTTGCCACTGAAATGCAATAATATTGACGAAAAGACCGTCAAAGTAACACAAAACAAACTCTCACTTTAATCTTTAGTGTAAATGTTTCAGTTCTGGGTTTACCTGTGGCCTGCTGGATTGCCTCCATTACCACCTTCAGAGGCAACCCAGGAATCTTCACATCAGCCTGGCAGATAAATAAAGGTAAAAATAGAAGCCGCCATTAGCCTGGAGATATTATTGGTTCACTATTGCTGTTACTACAGCTCATCTTAAGCAGAAAGACCACATTTGTTTGTGACCTTTCCATCATCCCTGAGGTCCACCTCATGGTCTTCTAAGCAAAACAAAGGTACATTTTAATGTATTTTGTTTACAATTCATAGTGGAACACCAAAAATAAAATATTTCTATTAAAAAATGTCTTTTCAGTTTTTTGATTCCATTTTCCTTCCCTAAAAATTTATTAAACACTTAATACAAGTTACTTAGGGCAGTACCTGTAAAGCAGTGATTCCCTTATTTGTTCCTGCCAATTTGAAGTCCATGTCTCCAAGGTAATCCTCTATTCCCTGTTTCCAAAAAAATACAGGCTCATATTCAACATCTTGCATGCAGGAATGTTTGCTATAACAGTTTTGAGGATTCAACTAGTCTTTCTTCCACTTGTTCATAATAATTTGTCAAAAATAAGCAATAGTTGTACTGCACATACTAGAATATCCGTTAGTAATCTGTAGTCTTCTATCTCAGCAGGTTTCTCTGGGTTGGGCTTGGAGATGAGGCCAATGGCTACACCTGCCACAGCAGAAGAGATGGGGACACCTGGCAACAAAAATTTAAACATATTAACTAAATATTATCATATCACATATTAGAAACACTGAAGTGAAAGTAAACCAATCATATTTATGTTTAAGCTTTTTTGTTTAGGAGGTGCTTTAAAAAAGTTACATGAAATGGTGCATACAAAAATAAACCTGTATTGTTTAACTGTATTAAATTTGTCCATTTTTTCATTCAAGAGCACCTTTTTTATGCACATACTAACCACTTTCCGAACAGCTGTTATTTTCAAGTCACTCCAAAGAACTCCTGCTCTCTTACTTGCAATGAAAATGTTGTCCAGAGGATGCCTCAGGACATTATAGCAGAAATCTCAAGTTGATAGTCTGACCCAGAGGGACGAATTTACAGCACACAACCCTGTGACTGTCAGTTGCACTGCCCTTAAAAATGGACAATGTGGTCTACTCAAATGTAATAGCCCGCTGGGGGGATTCTTATGATGTGCTGGGCATTTGTTCTCCACCCACTTCTTTTCACACCCCATGCATTCATTTGCCACTGCTGTATGTCATTAAATGTTGTCCTCTCTCCCATAGTCTGTGTCTCTCTTTGCTCTCCTTTCTCTCTTCTCTCTCCCCTCACCCCCAACTGGTCGTGGCAGATGGCTACCCCTCCCTGAGCCTGGTTCTGCCGGAGGTCTCTTCCTGCTAAAAGGGAGTTTTCCTTCCCACAGTCGCCAAGTGCTTGCTCATAGAGGATCATCTGATTGTTGGGGTTTTCTCTCTAACACCGTAGAATCTTTACTTTACAGTGTAAAGCGCCTTGAGGCAACTTTTGTTGTGAATTGGCACTAAATAAATAAAACTTAATTGAATTGAAATAAACAACTCGGTCGTAGCCTGAGAGCCTCTAATCAAAATTTTGGTCAGTTTGAAAGCTCTCTGCACAAGTCTGAGGTGAAAACACAGAGTGCGCAGCATAAGGGACAGAATGGGACTACCAGAGAGGGATCTAGGAAATAGTAGTAAGCCTCAAAGCGAACCAGAGGTGCATAGTAACGCAATCTTAAATAGGAGATTAGCCCAGTTAAAATCAGGTGTATTTTATATTTTAATTGCACCGTTCCAGTACCTTTTTGATCACACCTCATTAATTCTGAGCATTTCTGGTATTGCTGCTTTTTAAATCCAATACAGAACTGACTGTTTCATTAAAAATCAAGCTTTAACTGATAGATTAATTAAAAACTGTAAGCAGTACCTGCATCCATAAGAGCGAGGCTGCCTGAACATGCTGAAGCCATTGAGGAAGATCCTGAGAGGACATAAAGAAAAGGAAAAATGAAGAGGTAGAAAAATAAAGGATGGGGGGAAACAGTCATTATAACCTCACCTTTCTGTCTGAAACTGTTGGCCAGATAATGAACATGTTTCCAGTTGTGACCGTTTTATTTTTACACCTTATAAAACTGCATCCCTGCACTCACCGTTTGACTCGAGCACCTCAGCTGTGACCCTGATAGTGAAAGGGAAGTCTTTAGGAATGACTGGTCTCAGAGCCTTCTCAGCCAGAGCCCCTGTAAAAACACAAACAATGTGCATGAGATTCTTGATAGAAATGTGGCAATTACTAGACATTGAATACAAGTAGAAGTACCATGTCCAAGCTCTCTCCTGTTAAGGCCTCCAATCTTCCCAGTCTCATTGGTTGCATATGGAGGGAACTGAAATAAAGTGCAAGTTTATTTTAAGTTCCTGTTGGAAACTAAAAGATGCAGAATCACATATTTTATATCTTCAAATCTATGAATATTTAAAAAATGAAAACGGGATTTTACTGACTTCATAATGAAGCATGAAGTTTTTGTCTTTGATTCCACTGCAAAAAGAAAAGAGGTCTTAAACTTGGTTTAACCATGTTAAGGATTAGCAAGCAATTTCCCCCTGAGATTAACAAAGTACTCTGATTCTGGTTTACGATAGTCTGTTACAGATTCACACTGATATTAGTCAAAATGTACTTTTACAAAGAAAATAATGCAGAAAAAATTTAAAAATGCTGACATAGGTTCCACTCCATTCTTGGCATTACTCTCAGTCCTGCCATAGCACATATAGCAAAGTACACACAATCTGAAACACACTGCTTGAAATTTATTAAACAATGATCACATGGATTTCCTTTTTCAATACTTCATTAACACTGCATATTTCTGTATATACACAGTGCTTGCAAAAGTCTTGAGCCAGCCCTCATTTCTCTACATTTTTTAGGAAAATAAGAAATAGGTGCAAAGATTTATTTAAACATGTGCAAAAATAAATGGAAATACAGTGCATACAGCAAAAACAGAGTTTGTAGAATTCTAAGGAGCTTGAAAGTCAATTTCTTGGTATGACCACCTTTATTCTTCAACATAGCCTGAAGCTTTCTTGTCATTTCTCTAAGTACCGGCTGTCATCTACCGCTTTTCTGGGGGTCTGGGTTGCAGAGGCAACAGTTCGAGCAGAGAAGCCCAGACTTTTCTTTCACCAGCCACCTCCTCCAGCTCTTAAGGGGGCCACCAGGCGTTCCCAGGCCAGCTGGGAGCATGTCCTGGGTCTTCCTCAGGGACTCCTACCAGAGGGACATGCCCGAAACACATCAAGTAAGAGGCGTCCAGGAGGCATCCTGATCAGATGCCCAAACCACCTCAACTGGCTCCTTTCGATGTGGAAGAGCAGCGGCTCTACTCTGAGCCTCTCCCGGATGACTTTCCTCCCTGTTCCAGTTTCTTAAGAAAGGGTTCTTGACAGCCACCCTTCCACTAAGGTCATTTCTGATGAGGCTTTAGCAAGCAGCAGATGGATGAACTGAAGGGCTAGATGCATTTCTCAGGTTCTCTGTCAGATCTTCGCTGGATGTTTACCCATTTCTAAATTTTTTCTCCATTAAGAAACCCATATCAGCACAGGCCACAAGAATCTAGTTACGGTCAGGTTCCTGAGCATTCACATAATTTAGGCTGGGTCTCAAGTGTTAAAATGTAATTTAGTAACCTTGAAGAAGTAATCACCAACCATGGGAACTCTCCTGAAACTTTCCTCAATATGTAGATAGAATTTCCCCTGTTCCACTTTCATATATTGTTTATTTTACTGTTGTTCACATGACTAATTTAACATCTGGCCAAAGGACAACAGCTGAAAACTGACCTTTTGGCTAACATCGACACATTTACAGAAATGATGACAAATGTGCACTGCTGGTGAAAAAAAAAAAAAAAACGATTGCGTGGTTTCATGTGTTGTGATCGTTATACCTCAAAGCTGTAGTGATAATATCTGCTTTGATGCTTGATTCCAGGGAATCAAATGTGACACTGCACAGCACCTACAAGAAGCAGATGAGAATGAGGTTGTTATCAGTAACATGAGACTTTATCAGGACTTGATTTATGGGAACTGATCATGCAAAAGTGTTGAGTTACCCCCAAAACAGGCCTACACTGAGCTGGAAACAACCCAGTATAACAGCCATTTTACAGTTATGGCCACATATCTTGACTATAAAATCAAATCTATGTGTGTCCTCATTTCTCTTGTTGGACTCATACTCAGACCTACAATATTTCTTTCACGACCGCAAAAATGGCAACAGAAAACTTCAATCCCTTAAATGAATGGCATTCTTGTACTGTGGGCTTTAGCATACCTGCGTTTGTCCTCTTTGAAACAGAGCTGAGCCATGCAGAGGCTTAAAGAGGTCTACGTCACAAGAAATGTTTCTTAAAGCAGTCAACTCCCTTCCATCACACCTAAACAAACATAGAAGAAAAAGTAAACGTTTGCAAAATTTACAAACCTCAACTGTGTGTTTTTGCACCTGTACATCAACCACAGGCGGCGCCTTACCTCCTGTATTCACTGAGAACTAAATTACGGAAGATTTCTTTGCTCACAGTGTTAAAGGCTTCAATGACTTCAAAGGGTTCAGCCTGAGGGAATTTTTCTGCAAATGGAAGATATCAATTGACCCTGATCAAACTGAAATAGAACCCCAAAAAATGGATGCAACAATATCTGAAACATCTAACTTAAATTACTTCCATGCACCATAAATTTAAAGGTCATCTACCTTTTAGGTCCTCTTCAGCTTCCAGACGAATTTTGTTGATTGCTTCATCTCTCGAAATCTAAGAAAATGATGATAAGATTATTACTGTTATTTAGTAAACTCCTGCAATACATAAACAGGAGCAGGCGGCTGAATGGAGATGTTAGGCTTTACCTTGTCATGCGTGTAATCAGTGAAAACAGCATAGATCCTCTCAGAGGCAAATCTGCAACAGGAAAAAGGAAAAGCAAGCAATATGAATCCTATTTTTATCCTTATTTTTCTTGTTAGCTTTGAGAAATCAAAATTTGTTCTGCTTCATAAGGCTGTAGGTGAAGTCATTACCCATAGCTGAACGTTATACTCTTACTATTTACTGAATCATGTTCACTTCCCCACATCCCTTCCCTTCATCACTCTCAGTTTGATCGGTGTTCTTACTTTCGAACATGTTCCACCATGTCAGTTGGGGTTGAGAACATCTTGACTGGGGTACGCTTAATCACCTTCTGCTCTCGCGCCAGCTGTTGGATGCCGTGTATGATCTGCTGGGTGTGTTTGACTCCGACCTTCACTGCATGGCAGAAGTCCTGCTGCAGCACGTTCTCAGCTGATGCCTCAATCATAACTGGCAGACACACAGTGACATGAGCTAAATTATGCGATCATAAGAAGCAGAAGAGAGGCTCATAAATAAACTGTAATAACTTTATCTTATATAGCACTTTCAAAAACAGACCAAACAAACAAGGAAGTTTAAAAAGTACCCCAGCAATAAGCAAAAACTTGATACTCAGAAGCTGAATTAATAAAGAAAGCCAAACAAAACAAGATGAATGTAAAATTCAGTTAAAGCTGAAAAAAATCCAAAATGTAAACATCAAAATAAAGAGAGTAAAAGCACATACATTTGCATAAAGGAAAGTCTATAAATAAAAGAAGTCACAGATACCGCAAGCCTTATCTGAAACAGATGTTAGAGAAAGTGTTTATTTGCATGTATAGTCAACAGTGCAGAGAGTGGTCAGGATCCATTAATTATTCACAGCCATTCACCACAGATGAAGGAATCCAAACAGTGTTGATTCAGATTGGATTCAGTTCCCTCAACAAGTAATGTGGACACATTCCAAGGGCTAGCAATTGAACATTCAGGCCACAGAAACATTCCCTTACAGTCACATGCTCAGAGTGCAATCCACATTTCTTCATTTCTTCCTACCACCCAGACTAACGTCCCTGTCCGCCCTAAAAGTCCCCAGTCCAGGTCCAGTCTCACTGTCATTCAGGAACAGTCAGTGTGGCAACATTTTGCTGCAACACTCCATGGGTGCATCAAACTACACTCACTGTGTTCCCTCTGGTCATAATCAGCTCACGAAGCTCATCCCTGCTACAGCTCTGAAATTCTGTTGTTTTCTCCCCAACTCCTCCAGGATTACAGGCTTTGCTCTGGGCAGTACAACTGTAAGCGTGATCAGCTGGAAAAGATTCTCCATTGCCAAGAGTGGAATGAAGAGAAAACTCACCAGTAGACTGGCAAAAGTTGACTTTACAAGACTTGTGAAAAAAAGTAACCACTGGACCTTTACGTAAATCACAGTGAGCAAGAAAAATAAACTTTGCCAGGTGATAAAGTCAATGCAATACATTACATTACGCTGCTGCAGTACTGACTGCATTTTTGTGAACAGGTATTATTGGATTTTAAAAAAAGGAAATCTGTAAACTCTGACATGTTACAAACTATCAAACTTAATTATTGTTTGAATCCTAAACTTACCAACTTAACTATAAGTAGCTGTAAACACCTGCGATTCTATTGGTTGTTATATACTGATTACCAACTTACCCACTTGACTGCTTGGAGCTCCAGCCACTATCAAGTTAAGAGTGCTAGAAGCCATCTCTGACCTCGTGGGGTTGACCAGCAACTCTCCATTTACCATGCCCACACGCACAGCACCTGAACAAGCACAGTAACTTAAGTAGGTAGTCCCAAGTTTGATTCTAACAATGATGTCCCAGGTAGTCAAAACCAGCATTTAAGGTCAGTAAATAAATAATATAATATATAATATTCTCACCTACTGGTCCATTCCAGGGGATGTCAGACAGGGCCAAAGCAGCAGAAGCTTTAATGGAAGAATATATTGTTTTAACGAAGGATATAAAACAAAAAAGCTCTGTGAAAACCCTCTGTGACTAAGATTTAACTCACCTGCATTAATAGCCAGCACATCTGGATCATTGACGCCATCAACTGCTAACAGGTTACAGAGGACCTTTAGGAATGAACACAGGCACAAGGAAAATGGAAAACAGTCATGCAAGAATATCACCATTGTTAAAGAAGCAAAATGTGGCAACGCTGTCACCACAAAATAACAAAAAGTGTTTAAAACTGAACTTACCTGAGTGTCATAGAAATAACCAGGAGGGAAAAGTGGTCTAATTGACCGATCTGAGCAACACAAACATGAAGGTTAGGCAAAATACTCAAGTACAATGCACTTGAAATACAACACAGGCCTGCTACAAAGGTATAAATAATGTACAATAACACATATTCTTATTGATTCACCAATGAGTCTGCTGGTGAGGATCTCATTGTCAGTGGTGCCCAGCTCTCGCCTCAGATAGTTTGTAGGGATTCGACCTGCAGCTGCTGCCTTCTGTCTGTAGTCCACCTGTAAATCAAAGCAGATAGTCACACACTAGATAATCAAGAAATACCTCCTTACATCAAGGACTCATAATCTTTAATCAAATCCATTTAGACAGAACATGGCTGCAACAAAATGATCGTGCTGGAGAACATACCACAAGCGGCATGAACTGAGACGGAGAAGGTTTAGTTTTGCTCACAGCTGTCACCATCACAGAGGTGTCTCCCAGCTACAGGCAGAGGAAAAGGTGGGAGAGTTAACATTAAAGCCCAGGGAACAATTTTTTCCTTCTCTTCAAAAGCCTTCTTCAATCAGTTTTAATAAACAGCTACATGTGTTAGTCGATACACTGTAATGGTGGATTACTGACTCAAGCAATACGAGCCTCAGTATGGGTTTTGCATTATTACCTGTGTTTTCTGTGGGTTTTTAAAAGGTTCTCAATACACACATAACCCATAATCCTAAAAAAAAATCATGTTTAATTAAACAAGCACAAACAAAAACTCAGGATTCTGCTCAGAAAGCTCCATTTATTTATTTATTTTTCTATCTTGGTATTTTCAGTTTCTCCCTTTTTCCCCAAGGGGTGATTTGGCATACAATTTTACACCAGATTCCATTCCTGACACAATCCTCCTATTTATCCAGGCATTCTCCACAGCAGATCATCTGTCTCCACCTCACCCTATCCCTTACGTCCTCTTCCCTCACACCAACCCGCTGCATGTCCTCCTACACTACATCCATGAACCTTCTCTGTGGTCTTCCTCTTCCTCCTGAGTGGCACCCCCTTCGTCAACATCCTTTGTCCAATATATCCACTGTCCCTCCTCTGAACATGTCCAAACCAACTCAACCTTGCCTCTCTGACTTTGTCTCCAAACTGCTCAACCTGAGCTGTCCATCTGATGTACTCACTTCTAGTTCTGTCCATACTCCACACTCCCAATGAAAATCTTAATTTCATCAACGGTGCCACCTCCAGCTTCACCACCTGTCTTTTTATCAGTGTCTCCAAACCATACACCATAGCAGGTCTCACTACCATCTTGCAAACCTTCCCTTTTACTCTTGCCGCTATCCTTCTGTCACAAAGACTAAACAGACACTCATATCCACCCACTCCACCCTGCCTGCACTCTGTTCTTCACCTCTCTTGTGCTCTGCCCATTGATTTGGATGGTTGACCCCAGGTATTAAAACACATCCACCTTCACTACCTCCACTCCTTGCATCTTCACCATTCCACCTTCCTCCCTCTCATTCACGCACATGAATTCCATCTTGCTTCTGCAGACACTCATTCCTCTGCTCCCTACTCGGCCCATGCTTTGCTATTCTGCAGTGAAGATACTTTGTCTTTCCACAACACTTTCTCTCTGGTGACCAAACAAAAACTGAACTATCCTCAAACATAAATGTATGTTTACTGAGGAGATAGAAAAGACAATGGAAAAAGAAAAGGCAAATGCAAATCAAAGATTTCTGTACCTGTGCCACAGCAGACCCATCAGCAAATCTGGCAAACCGCCCTGAAGATATTTCAAGTTTCCTGCAAAAACAAAAGAAGCAAGACGCATTAAATTGCAAGTACATGAGGAGCCTGCTCTCTGTGTCATTATCATTATTTATTATACCAGCAGCTTCCTGTTTCTGCTCCTGCTAATTAAGTACAGGAGTGAAAGCGACAGCAGGCACAGAAACCTGTCCTCTCCTTCTCGTTCACAGCCAATGGAAGAGGACTGAAGATGGGAAAGTCAACTCACTTCTCTCCAAGGTCCACTCCCACTCTGCATGGGTTCGTATGGCGGCTGTAAACACTCTGGTGACATAAACGGACATGAAGGCGCGCGAGCGAGCGCCCCAGTTGGAGCAAATACCTCATACTTGCACAGCAAACCAGAAAACTACCTGCGATCACCCAGTGCCTTTACAGCTAAGATAAACGCCTAGGCGCTTCCATGATAGTTCCTCACATGTGCGGAATTACGACATGAAGTCGCGTCTTCTGATTGGACCGACCGAAGCGAGGGTGTCACAGCCACAGAGAGTCCTACCATGCATTCAACAACAGTTCCACTTGATCTATTTACAAAGTATTTACCCGTATTAAATTATTTTTTTATCTACACTCAGATTAATTTAGTTAACTAATCTGGATTTTTTAAAGAATAGGTGTAGAATAGTTACCCAATCTACATTTCGGTTTGCCTTTTTAAACGAGTATTTATCTCAAGAACGCTCGTAAGTTCGTGGTATTGTTACTGTTCATTAATCTTGATTTTCTTACAGTTATTTCAAGTAATATTTAAAATGCTCCATTTTAGAAATGCTGCGATTAATGTTGCGTCAGTAAAAAAAAAAAGAAAATGCTGTTTAAAATTTTTACCACTAGGTGTCAGGATTGAAGTACGTAGACGTCAGTGTGGAAAGATATATTCAGTAAATAGAAGTATTGGGCCATTTACATATTACACCTACAAGAGCTTTTATGACATCCCATTCTAAATCCATAGACATTAATGTGGAGGTGGTCCCTTCTTTGCAGCTGTAACAGCTTCCACCCTTCTGGGAAGGCTTTCTACAAGATTTTGGAGTGTGTCTGTGGGATTTTTTGCACATTCATCTAGAAGAGCATTTGTGAAGTCAGACTCTGACATTGGATGAGAGGGCCTGCATCACACTCATACCAAAAGTGTTGGATGGGGGGCTGAGGTCAGGGCTCTGTAAGAGGCAGTCAAGTTCTTTCACATCAATCTCATCTCATTCAACCATGCTTTTAAGGCATGAGATCTAGGGCACAGGCCTGCTGGAAAAGAAAAAAGGCTTTTCCCAAATTGCTCCTACAAAGTTGGAAGCATAGACTTGTCAAATATGTCTTTGTAAGTTCAAGCATTAAGATTTTCCTTCACCGGAACCTAGGAAAACAAGCCCCATAGCATTATTCCTCCTCCACCAAACTTTACAGTCGGCACAATGCACTCAGGTAGGTAACATTCTCCTGGCAACCCCAGGCTTGTCCAACAGACTGCCAAATAGGAAAGGATGATTCGTCATACCCCAGAACACATTTCCCCTGTTCTGCAGAGTCCAGTGGTGGCATGCTTTTGCCACTCCCTCTGACACTAGGCATTGTGCTCGGTGATACAAGGCCTGCATGCAGCTGTTTGGCTATGAAATCCCATGCAATGGAGCTCTCAGCACAGTTTTTGTGCTGATGTTAATACCAGAGGAGTACTGGAACTCTGCAGTCCTGAATCAGCAGAGCATTAGTGACTTTTACACACTATGCACCTCAGCACTCAGCGACCCCACTCTGCCTCTTTATGGCTGAGTTGCTGTAGTTCCTAAATACTTCCACTTTGTAATAATACCACTTACAGTTGATGGTTGAATATCTAGGAAGGAATGCATTTCAAGAAATGGCTTGTTGTACTGGTAACATCCTATTACAGTACCATGCTCAAATCCAGTGAGCTCATTAGGACAACCCATTCTTTCCCATATGTTTGTAAAGGCAGACTGCATGGCTAGATGTTTGATTCTGTACTCCTGTGGCAATGGGACTGAAAGAAACACTTAAATTTAGTGATTAAGAGGTATTTTCCAATACTTTTGTCCACATAGTTTATGTTTGTTTCATAATAAATTGAGCTGGTATTTTGTTTTGCTCAATCCACTGCAAACTTTACTGAGAAATACACCACTAAACTGTCACAACTTTTTCACCTGTGTTTCACAGCAGATAAGAAAAACTGTTTGTGAGTGCTTCTCCTGCATAGTCAAAAGCAGAGTAACAAGTGGCAATAACTATTAACATTTATCTTGAAATGTTGCTGAAAAAAATCATACTGCCTGTCCAGTGACCCATCAGTTCATTGGCAGTAAATCAGTGACCTTGCTTCCAGATCAGACAGCCAGCCCTGAAGTTTGTTTACCAGCCAACAGCTCTGCAGTCAGTCAGTGAGCCTGCTTGCCAACACTGAGCCTACTGCAGTTGTTATGGCAACAGATGAAGTGTTAACAGCATCTCTAGGCATTACTTTCAAGCACACACGCAAACACACAGAGCAGCTAATTGCAGGGTGGGCTGAGTAGCACAATTTCACACAGGCACACACACACACACACACACACACACACACACACACACACACTGAAACACATAAGCTCGTATTCCCATTATTACTAAGGTTTCTACCAGTATTATCTTGTTTCCATGGCTCCAGGACACACTGAGATGTCATTTATACCAAGCAGAGCCACAAACTATTAGTGTGTAATGGAGCAGTCAGTTTTTGTGGAGGACTGCATGGATCATAAATAAGTCAGTGGCAGATGATGTGTTGTTTGTCTTGAAGAGGCTTTACTTTTGGGAGAATTACATAAATGTCTTGATGAACACTGAAGTTGGATATCTGTTAACTGTCAGTCTATATCATCATCTTGCAGAGACCTCTGTGACCCTAGAAGTGATTTTAACCAACTGTATAAAGAAAATCCATTCGACAGATCAATAGCTGTAACTGTTGAATGTGGAAAAATAAAACAAACAAAACCAGAACACAACCAGAAGAAATTATGTGGCTTGTGGAAGCATAACATCAGCTGTAAACCTTTTGAGAATATTGGAAAAATACTTTAAACTGTAGTATTTAGTTTTCATGCATGATGTATATGATTAAAAAGCCTTTTTTGTATATGTGTTGGTGTGTGTTTGTCTCTCAGTCGCATCAGGACACAAGAGGCTTAAGTGGTTTTGTGATTTTCATGCTGTGTTGTATCAGGAGGGGACAGAAGAACAGACTGCATTAACTCTGCACTGATCTCTACTACACACATGAGCACACTCATGCAGAATCCACAGACTTTTCAGCAGGGGTGAAAACTGAGGTTTTTCCAGCTCCTTGGTGACCAGTTTAAGTCAAATTACCTCTCATCTCAAACACCTGTTCAGCTTTGCTGGACTGAGTTTTGTCCTCAACTGGAACCCTTTGATTTTATTTTTACTTCTCTTAGATTCACTGCACTGAAAAGACTGCAGAATTGTTTTTTCTAATGTCACCAAATTTGTAGAAATCAATTGTTGTCATTAGTTTCTCTGGTTACAAACATCTCACCATTCATTCTTTGTGTAAGTGAAAAACTAATGATTGATTTGACTGATACTGATAGGCATACGCTTGAAGCAGCCACTGCAGAGACAGCTTTTGGCCACTTGAACTGACAACTCATGATTTTCTTTGTCACAAGCGTGATAATTACATTATGGCACATGGCAAGGATCCACATAATGAGATCCCACTCCCTAAGAACAAAGCAGGGCAGAACTGAAGCTACTGGTATCTTGTTGTTTTATGGTTGTGACATGTTTAGATAGGTTGCTTAACTGAAAGTTGGAATACTATGCTTTCAAAATATCTGATTACATGTTAAAGCCCTTATTTGAAAAAGATTAAATGTAAAACTGAAATCACTACCTCTGTGAATGTTAACCGATCATAACTATAATAAACTATACCATCTGATCACGCAATGGGTAAACATCACTCAGACATCACTAGAACTATTTTCCACTGCTCTACATACAGTCACATGAACAAACTAAGCACAACAGTTAGTAGAACCACCTTTAGCAGCAATAACATGAAGTAATAGTTTTCTGTATGACTTTGTTAGTCTCTCACACAGCTTTGGAGAAAGTTTGGCCTACTGTTCTTTGCAACGTTCCTTCAGTTCATCAAGGTTTGTGAGCATTTTTTTTTATGCACAGCTCTGTTAAAGTCACACCACAACATTTCAATTGGGCTGAGGTCTGGACTTTGACTGGTCCTCTGCAACACCTTCATTCATTTCTTTTTCTTTTTCAGGCATTCTGTTGTGGATTATCTGGTGCAATTAGGATCATTATCCTGTTGAATGACCCAGTTTGTACCAAGCTCTAGCTGTCCAGTTAATTACCTCACAATTGGCTCTAGAATACTTTGGTAAAAAGAAGAGTTCTTGGTCAAATCAATGACTGCTATGTGCCCGGGTCCCGTGGCTGCAAAACAAGTGCAAATCCTCACCCCTCCACCACCATGCTTCATAGTTGGCATGAGGTGTTTATGTTGCTATTTTGTGCTTGGTTTTTGCCAAACATGTTGCTGTACATTATGGCCAAACATCTCCACTTTGGTCTCATCTCTCTAAAGGACAGCGTTCCAGAAATATTTTGGTTTGTTCCGATGCAACTTTGCAAACTTAAGCTGTGCTACCATGTCTTTTTTAGAGAGAAGAGGCTTACTCCTGGCAGCCCTGTCATGGAGTTTGAGATATAGCTCTCATTTTTATTTGTTTGTTTGTTTAGTCCATCTCTAACCATTGCGCACCCTGACCTTCTGGGTGGATTTGTTGGGACAGCCACTCCTGGGAAGATTGTGGCATGTGTGTTAACACACACCTGAATGCTCCAGACCAGCAAAGTGCCAACACTTCTGTTTTTCTAGAGGTGGTTACACTTGCTGATGATCAATTAATTCAGCTCATTTGATTAGCAGCCCCCTGCTACTGCTTACCTTCCTACATTCCCATTGAAGCTGTCAGGGTGTATTTCATTTTTCCCAGGACTGTAAAGAGTCCTGTGAAAACCTTCTTTTTCTCACAACTGTGTATGTACATTTAAAATTCTGTAACTATAGATTTATTATAGATTATAGATTATTATTACTTTCTCAATTGTTCAACTGACTGCCTGAGAACAGTGAGATTATATGAGCCCGAATTAACTCCTCCACATCACTTGTTTAATCCAGTCAAAGGGCCAAATCTCACAATTGCCCACAATCATTTTTTAAAAATCACAAATTTAAGTTGTAATAATCAACTGGTTGTAATTGTGCATTCAAATTAGATGACGTAGATGAAGCACTTTCAAAGTAGCTAGTTTTCTATTAATTTATTAGGATTTTTTTAAACATAAATCAAAGCATCATTGCTGTATAAATATAGATTTGGAGTAGATTTACTTAGTTATATTGCACCACTGCAACTACATTACACTTCCTTTTAGGACTGAACACATGCAGGTGAATGTAATTGTGGACACACACAATTTGGCCCTTTAAATGACTTAATATTATTAAAAACTCATATCATTTTTAGTAGATCAAATGTTATTTACTTATTTGTATACAGGCCAATACATGCCTGCTATGTACAATGACAGAGATCCACTTCTCCCTATCCACCTATCCATACAGTTTAGTGGCAGGCTAGCTTTGTCAGCGTTAAGGCCCATGATAAATTAACCTTTCAGGATCAATTTATTGACTAGATGCAGATTGGTGTGTGTGTGTGTGTGTGTGTGTGTGTGTGTGTTTACTGGATATGAATGATGATTCATACAAGACCGGACAAAGCTGATAAAGCTGATGCACTGATGATTACTCACACCAGAGCAAGATCCAAAGATGAATAAAGATAAACAACAGTTTTGATTTGAAAAAGTTAGCAGTTAGCAGTTACCAGTGTAGGAAGTGTTCAGCTCTATATGGTTAGTGGCTAGAACTGTTGTTCTACTACTTGCAATGGCTCTTTTCAAGATCTCTGGTTTCTGTGGACATCAAAACAATGTTAGGTTAATTCTCCTATTATTGTGCCCCATGACAAAGACACTGTTTTACCACGGGAGTTAGGTCCCTGGATGCTTAGGATGGGTAAATGCAATGAGTTTCCCTTCAGGGATCAATAAAGGATATCTTCCTTTTATCTCTGTCTCAGCAAGGACAATATTCTTTAGTATCAATAAAAAAACTCCCTGCCAAAGACAAAATAAATGTTTATTTCTTTTTGTGATAAAATTTAACTAAACTTTGTTCATTTAAACTGTGATCCCTGCTTTCCTAAATATTGGCTCCCTGCAGTGTTGTTCATCTCGAAAGCTTCTCAGAGTGCAGAGTGGTTTCGAGCCTTGAGGCCTACACTGTGAAGAACAGAACAGTTTTTGCACTCAAGCCTATGGACAGTCATTAAGGCTCACCATGAGAACATCAGACTCTGCTGTGCCCACGGTGGGGTAAATGATTTGGATAAAGCAATAACCAAAACAAATTCACTTGCCTGTTAAAACTGAACTGCTATAATTGGGACAAAATGTCTCAGTCTTATCTATTATGGCAAAGGCACGCGTCAACATTTTATGCATGAGGCAAAGGGTTGCGACACACTCATCTCTATGAACGTAATGGTATGAAATGAGGCCTTGGTGGTGCCACAGGGCTCTTAATCATTTAAAATGAAGATCTGGGAGTTGAGCATTGATTTCCTGTGGTAGGGTGAAGACAGAAATAGGGTGTATGGTCAGAGTGACCTCCACTACCATGATAGAGGACAAAAACCTTCAAATTACTTTGTCATCTGGAGAGGCTGGGAATAATGTTGTGAGATGCACATTTATATGCTTTTGTTTCTATTATGACATGTTTTATATGTTTGTGCAAATCCATGTGTATTTATATAATTATCCAAAATACCTTCTTAGACCTGACATTTTGAAAAAGTTCACCTCACTAAATGATTCCCAGTTCCCTTTATCAACAGCATATATATTAAATTTAAAATATCCTTGTGCTGGTCTGTCTAGTCAGCACAGGGATGTTGTATTATTTTGGTATTGATGAAAAATAAAAGCAAGAGCAGTCCGAGACTTCATATCTCAATCAAGGCTGAACAATCCTTGAATGTCTACATTTCTAATAAAATTCTTCTACCTCTTCATGAACAGAAACTGGAACAAAGCTAACTTTCAGCAAGCGGATGTCTGCAAATTTTTTTGTTTGTGTTTGCTGAAATATGATACATGTTGCCAGATTTTGCTGTATCTCATAATACTGAAGAATCCTTCAAAAACAATCCTGGATTTAGATCTGGATCCTGATCTTCTAAGTTGGGCTAAGTTACACCACCAGTAAAATTTTCATTTTCATATATCTCTAACTTTTTGTGTAATCCTTTAACAAACAGACAAATAAACTAATCCCAAAATATAACTTCCTGGCCATGCAGTCTGCCTTTACAAGGTAGAAGAAGAACCTTTGGCTGCTCCCTTGTATTCTCCCCAGTGGGTCACCACAGCAGATTAATCAGCCTTGGTAATTTGGCAGAAGTTTTATACCAGATGTCCTTCCTGACACAACCCTCTATGGCGAGAGGGGCTTGTGCCCCCACCTGGAATCAAATCAGGGATCTCTGGCTTTTAAGGCAAAACTGCTACATTACAAGGACACTCAGTCTGCCTTTACAAAAATTTGTGAAAGAATGGTTCCTTCTAATGAGTTCACTGAATTTGAGTGTGGTACTGTAATAGGATGCTACCAATACAACAAGCTATTCCTTGAAATGCATTCCCTCTTAGATATTCCACCAACTGTAAATGGCATTGTTGCAACAGTAACTCATCAAGGACCACATAAAGTTACAAAGTGAGTGCGCAAATATCACCACTGCTCTGCTGACTCAGTGACTGCAGAGTCCCAAACCTCCTCTTGCATTAACACAGCCAGGGAGAGGGATGATGCTATGGGCTTGTCTTGCTTGGGTTGGCCTGAGCCTCTTTGTTCCAGTGAAAGTAAATCGTAATGATTCAGCTTACCGAGACTTTTTGGACAATTTTATGCTTCCATATTGTGGGAACAGTTTGGGAAAGGCCCCTTTGCACAAAGGAAGGTCCATAAAGGCATGGTTGGATGAGTTTGGAAGAACTTGACTACCTCATACAGAACCCTGACCTCATCTCCATCCAACACCTTTGGTGTGATTGCAAGGCAGGCCCTCTCATTCGACATCACTGTCTGACGTCACAAGGGATGTATGTGCAAAAAATCCCACACACGCACTCCAAAATCTTGTAGAAAGCCTTCGCAGAAGAATGGAAGCTGTTATAGCTGTAAAGGGAGGACCAACTCAATATTAATGCCAGTGGATTTAGAATGGGATGTCACAGAAGCTTCTGAAGGTGTAATGTATAGTTGACTCAATACTTCTGTAAATACAGTATATCCATCGCTGCTACTGATAGGCTACTTGCCTATCCTTTGGAAGATCTACTGAGCAGATTACCACTAAACTTATTCTCAAAATTAATGGTGCCTAGATTATACTTCCTAATGATGTAAATATGTAAATGCTGACCAGATTTCCATTTAATCTGGTTTCAATATTCACTATGCCCACATCATTAGTCCAGATATTTGCAGTGTCATGTTTGTGACCTTGTAATTCAAATTATAGACTACAGAATTTCCCTGAATTTGCTCAATATGCACTTGGAATATTTCATTTTAGTAAATTCCCCCCTGGGAATTAAAGAAGTATTCTGACTCTGATTATTTGATTTTTACTGGTGTGTCTGGCCTATTGAGCAAGGATTTAATTCTCACCTCTGCCCATCAGCAAAAAAAGTTATTAACTCTGTCTAGCTGTAGTAATAGTCATTTTAGTTTATTACAGGTCATATCTTACTTAAAGAGAGAGAGAATTCTGTTCAGCATTAGTCAGCCCAAGCTGCATTCAGCACCACAAGACATCAGCCCGGCTCCAAATCAAAATGTTTGTGGTGTCTTGTAAATTCCTGTGAAATAGCTAACAGGAAACTACAGTCGTCAAAGAGAATTTTTCTAAGAGAGAAGCTGCCAGGTGGTCTGTGTGTAGAGAGAGCAGTGATTATTATTTTTTAAATTCCTTGGCTGGATTAACACCAGCTTGAGAAGTCTCCATATCGCTCTGCAGCCAAAAGAGGCGGTTGGTGGGTTTCCTGGATAGGTTTGCTTGCTTTTATGGCTGAGTGTGTTTGAAAAGTGTTGTAGTCAAAATCACTGAGTCATTAGGTGGAGGTGGATGTTGCTTTGTGACAAAATTTCTTAAAAGCATCATGAATAATGGATTTTAGAGAACCAGGCAGGAGTACACTGTTCAGTCCAAGGTTAATGAATCCACACTAATGGAATAAATGCAAACACACAAACACACTGATCTTGACAAATTATCAGTTCTCAAGAGATCTAAAACCCACAGTAATTGAGTAAAGAAACTGTGTTCAGGCTGCTGTGTGGGTAAGCAGGCACCACACGAACCATGAAAGGTTTTGATTTTCTGCATCAGGGTTTAATAGTCAGCTGAGGTGATGAGTTAGTAGAGTGTGTGTGGGTTGCTAAGGAAAAGAGCTGGATTTGATTGGGAAAGATTTGATTTGATTCTGAAGCAAATCCCCCTTTTCATTCTACTAAATTAAGAAAAGATAATGGTAATTGAACCAATTTCTCAGGTCTCAGTGAGCTTCATATCTCAATCAGCTTCAAATGATAAGGAACTTAATGAATGAGAGCATTTTCTACCAAATTTGTACAGTTTTTGGTTATTTTACCTGAGAGTTTTTGTGTATTTGTTTAGATCTATACTCTTTTTGTTGGTTTTCCGCATGTAAATTTTATTTTCATATAAAATCAGGGCTCACCAATCATCATCCAGAAAAATGAATCATTTGCTTCTCAGCACAAAGACAGCAAACATTTAACATTTAAAGGACAAAAAGAACAAGAGCAGGCTGATAATATTCACAGCCTTCACTTATGTGTGTATGTGTGTGTGTGTGTGTGTGTATATTTCAACTCTACTGTCTACACCTGATTTTGTCACATTTAAAAGAAGATGGTGAGAAATATGGAGTTTGTGTTTCTGGTAGCAAGATCAGATCACAGTCACAAACAATCAAAACCCCTCAGCAGTAATTGAACAGAAAATTAAATTTAAATATTTTTTAAAATTTAATATATTAGTGTTTAATTCATTTTACAGAGAGCCTTGAAGTGATCATATCTCATTTTTAACTGAAGAATTGGTACATTTTGTTTTCCTGCAAAGTCCTTCCTGTGATGTTTTAATGCTCCCAGCATAATTTAAGATTTGCAACTATTTTCAGAGACTTTAAATACATTTGAATATGCAACAGGTATGTTTCCACATTAGCATTTCAGTGTGCAAGATCTAGCATACAGATGAATATCTAAAGCTATTGCAGATTTGATTAAAGAAAGTCTCTGAGTGGGACTTTTGCTGTCAAACACATTTAAAGACAAACAGATATAATAGTTTGAAATGGCTTCTTTTTTCATTTATTTTTTCTAAATTTTGTTTTACCCTAAACAGAGCCCATCTGTTAAAAGCAGAGCCTGATTATCATAAAAGGTCCACAAAAACAGGTAAACCTCTCTCTTTGTAACACACAAATAGAGAAAATAAACCCCCGTTCTTATTTAAGCTTGGATTTTCAAATTGCAGTTCCTGTTTTAACCAACGTACATCCCTTTGGTTAAACATGTTTTGCGAGAAGCAAGACACAGCAGATCTAGTCAGAACCTCAAACTGTATGGCCTCAAGCCAAAGTATCAACAAGAGCAACCATTATTCTAAATGCAAATTAGAACCTCTACTTATCCAAGACTGTTGCTGAAATGTGCTTAGTCAAAGTTTTAGGGGCACATATACAATAATCCATTCATTCATTCATAAACAGGTTCCTGAGAGGTGAACCAGGTCCCCAGTTCCCAAACCAGTGACCGTGTTTTAATTGGCTATTTGGTCACACAGCCTCTTTTCCCTATGCAAACGTTCAGAGCCATTCATCATTTGTTAATTAGGTGTCTTCGGCCTCTGTAGTGAATGACATTAGGTCTGGGCTTATCTTTCAGCCATTACCTTGCTGCTGATGCAGCTAAAATAAATAATCTTTGCTTAAAGACACAAACATTCGTGCTGTGGCTATGATGCCATCCCCAGTCAAAAGACATGTATATTAGGTTGACTAAATTGGCTATGGAGTTGAGGCCAGTAAAATGCCAAAAGTGCATACAATTATTTTTTTTTTTTTTTTTTTTTTTTTATAACCTTAC
>VUQH01044870.1:0-10073 GCA_015106775.1 Etroplus canarensis | reverse complement strand
AAAACTGAAAGTCCGGTCTTCAGTCCCATTTGACTGTTTGATTAAAAATGCACTGGTCTTAGGATTGTGTGTTCCAGTTTTGTATGATTTCAATACTGGTTTCAGAGTTTCTTAGTATTTGGTTCTGTTTATTGTAACTCTGAGTTAAAATTTGAGCCTCAGCTCCTTTGCTATCTTACAGAAGTTCTAGGCCCTATTCATGTTTTGACTATTATTAGGTCCCTCTGTCTCCTCAGTGTCATGCTCCTGTGATTTTATGTTTCTGTTAAGTTCTGTCTCGTATCTATGATCTCACTTATGTCTATTTCTCACTTCCTGTTTGATTTTGGTAATTGTTATGTTTCATATCTCGTGTTCAGTTTTACTTCCTCCCCTGGCTCATCCTGAGTGTTGCCATCTGCGTTTCCCTCCCTCCTGTTAGTCTGCGTCTATTTATATGCTTTTTAATGCTTTCAAATCTTTTTATGTTTGGTCCCTACCTGCTGCCACCATAGGTCTCTCTTGCACTGCTGGAATTGCAGCTACTACTGTAGAATGCCAATTCAAGCATTATGTGTCTGCGTGGACAGAGCCTAAACCAGAAAGCCTGAGATTTCAGAGAAAATTTATAACTGCCATTATGCTACCAGTTATCTTGGACTGTGGTTTAAGGCTTTATCAAGACTGCTACTGCAATGAAAGCCTGGTGGTTGAATATCCTTTGTAGTACACCTCTTCTTTCATGAAAAAAAGAAAACAAGAAACAATGAAAACCGCTGAAGCTTTTGGCTGAAGTGTCATACTTTACAAACTGTATGCAAAAAGTAGAAACTATTAACTTTATGAGACAGACCATGCTTTGCTAAGCATGCCTACCTTAGTGCTTTGAGTCACTGTCATTTTTGCATGCGGTGACTCTTGTGAGAAGCAAAGCTGCATCTATGAGCTATGACCTCATGTTTAACATGGGCTATAAGTGTTAATGCGTCATTATTTCCATATTGAACTCCAGCCATAAAAACCACATTTAGAGTGAGTGAGTCTTTTTTTACACGCTGAAAGTTTGCATTTACTTTTACTGAACATGATAGATGAGAGTTCTTATGCAATCTTAGTTTTAAACTTGCCCTTGATATTTGTTTCCCTCTTGTCTTAATATTCTGTCACTTGGGTTCACTTCCAGCAAATGCCTGTTGCATGAATGTTTCTTCCTGTCAGGGCAAAAAAAAAAAAGAAACAAAAAAAATCATAATGCATTTTTCTGTCTGACAGTCAAGTGTAATCTGGAAGATCTCCTCACAGAAGTTTATGCAGTAGCAGGATGATTTACATTTGAATAATCTGTGGAAGCTGCACCATGCTTTTTTAAATTAAAAAAAAAGATCTCACATAACATAAAGGTCAGTCTATTTTCTTTGTTAGACCAGGTGGGGTGGCTGGATGTTCAAACTTCAACGCTGTTTATCTTTCTTTAAATGTAGGTTAAAGAAACTGCCAACCCACAAAGAGAAAAAGAAAACCCTGCAGCGCTGCAGAGCACAGCTGCATACGAGCTGCCTGGCATTCTTTACATTTACAATCCCATAATCATAGTTCAGATGTTGATACAGCTATCACATTGCTGGTTCAAATTGTTCTGCTGAGTTCAGGTCATAGGAAATGATCAGCGACTCTGCAGTTTTGTTATGCCTGTTATTTGCTTGATCTGCACTGATTCTGATGATTCGATATTTTCACATTTTATGCTCATTTACATCTGAAGTTTTTTATTTTGATGTTTCTGTATTTCATTTTTAGAACCTCAATTCCAAAACGATGGGACACTGCAAATATAAATAAAGCACGGTGTAATGAATTGCTCATCTCATAAACCAATATAATGTTGCTGCCATCAAATTCAAGATGTCTCACTTTCAACATTTAAAATGTTTTCTATGTTTTTTGGGAATAAGATATTGTTTTTTATGAGATTTGCAAATAATTGCATTGCATTTTTATTTATATTTTAAGCAGCATCCCAACCTTTATTGGAACTGGGGTCGTATTTTATACTGTATGTATTCTGATTATATTTATTTTGCTGTGTGTAAAAGGCTTGACTGAGCTGCCGCAGCCTGTCAGGGCACTCTCACAAAAGAGATTAAACCTGAACAGTCTTATTTTACTGGTTAATAGATAACTAAATGACACAGCAGCTGCACATCAGAATCATACATGCACAACCATGGGAAAATTAAATGAAAAGATCTGCATTGATAGAAGCCACAAAATGCACACTAGTTGTGCATGTTTCGAATAATGGCCTTTGAAGATAAGTTATTCTGACAAGAAACTGATGCTTGTGGTAATGAAAATCATCTTAAAATAGTATCTTGTTATGAGCTTGCTATGACTGCTGACAGCATTTATCAAGATCATTTATGAACAGTTAATAATAGGTTAATGTGCAGTCATGCCCAATGCATGGTAGCTGAGCATGAAAAATACCCAATTCTCCAAGAGCAGTGTTGTGCTCTGATGAATCCATTCATTGCTTGCTGGGTTGATGACATTTATGTCCTTGTCTTCTTGTTTGCAAAGCGTTAACTGAGATGTCTGGACTATCATCATAGGTAATGTAGGTGTTATTATCAGTAATAACTGACCTAATGAGATAAAACTTGGATTTATGGATTTCTTCATTTCTAGCTGTGAACATGGAGGTCCTCTAACATCCACCAAGGGTGCAACCTTAGCACTGCTATTTTCCAAGGTCTTGCATTATTATACTCACTGGCCACTTAATTAGGTACACCTTGCTGGTACTAGGCTGGACCACTTTTGCCTTCAGAACTGCCTTAATTCTTCATGGCACAGATTCAGCAAGGTGCTTCAGTCCTCACAGATTTTGGTCCTTATTGATATGAGAGCACAGTTGCTGCAGTTGGCTGCACATCCATGATGCAAATCTCCCATTCCACCACATTCCAAAGGGGCTCTACTGGACTGCAGTTGGATTGTGTTTCTCCAATCTTATGTTGTCCATTTGAGCCCATGTGAATTGTGGCCTCAGTTTTGTGTTCTTAGCTGACAGGAGTGGAACCTGGTGCGGTCTTTCTTCTTCATTCTGATGCTTGATTTGGACATCATGCCTAAGTCTACATGCATATATGCACTGAGTTGCTGCCATGTGATTGGATATTTGATACTGATTAAATGAGCAGTTGAACAGGTATACCTAATGAAGTGGCCAGTGAGTGTATATTTGAGCCCAAAAAACTCGTTATCCATTTGATTTGTTTAAAAAAAAGAATGATAATATTTATATGAAAATCATGGCTATCAAAAATATGTAACCTTCAAATAATTAAAACAAAAACACTGAAATAGTTGCTAAATTATTCTTTTTAAGCTGTTGATAACGCTCATAGGACAATTAAAATTCAATTAGGTGGCAGTGCCATCAAAATGTGTCCATGTGGGAAAACCAGCTACTGGTAAAAATAGTAGTTACTGGATGTTGCTCTAGTTCAACAAATGTGTTTGGTGCTCGAATGGACGTCACTACTGGCTGTGGCTATGAGGTGGCCAGAGTGAGCACCAAGGAGGCTATGATTCTGGTGTGTGTTTGTGTATGTGTGTTAGGAGGATTATGCAAAAGATTTGCATGAAAATTTTACCAGTGGTAGTGCCAGGCCCAAGGAAAACGTGATAAAATTTGGAAGTCCACGTGGATCTGGATCCAAAAATTCTTTTGAAGGATTCATTTTTACTTCTCCTTAACAAAGATATCTAATGAGAAAATCCTGTGACAGCAACTCAGAGCATTTAGGGGTGTAGACATGCTCAAAATGACCTGCTAAAGTCCCAGTTGAGCATCAAATGGGGAAAAAAGGTGACTAAATGACTTTGAGCATGGCGTGGTTGTTGGTACCAGACAGGTTGGTCTGGGTATTTCTCCTGATTTACTGGGATTTTCCTGTGAAATTCCTCTAGGGTTTAGAGAGAAGTGACTGGAAAAAAGAAAATATCCAGTGAGTGGTAGTTCTCTGGCCAAAAATACCTGGATGCCAGATGTCCGATGAGAATATCCGGATGGCTTCAAGCTCATAGGAAGACAGCGACAGTAGAATTTGTGTAATGCCATTATATCTCTGAGAAAGAATTAAGGCATTCTGAAGGCAAAAGGGGGTCCAACCTGCTATGAGTAAGGTGTACCTAATAAAGCAGCTGTGAGCAGAGGATTATTCTACCTCAAGAAAACATATAAATGTAAAGACTGCTTAGCCTTGGTAGAGGTATGCAGTCTCAGCCTGCTGTTGTTTCAGTTGTTTTTTTTACAGAACAGCACAAGGTTAACCTGGCAGTCCTTCAACAAACTTGTCCATGCTTTACTACCAGAGCAGAACCATGTGTTTTTATTTAGCCTCACTCAGTCTGCAGTCTCCACTGCATTGGAGTTGGTAATTCAAAGACAGGCAATGTTATAGATTAGTGAAAAGTGATTTCATTAAGTGCTGCAAATAGAAATTCTTTTATTTTTTAACCATTCCCACTTTCTCATGTGAAATCACTGTTAACAATGGTCATGTTTGTTCTCTGAAGGCTGTGAAAAGGCATGGGAATGGGAAATGTGGGAAGCAGTCACTGATGCAGAGAAAAACAAGATACTGTGCAAACAGAGTGGATGTACCATATAATCAGTTACCCTTTTTAACAACTTAGAAAAGGGTGGGTTTCTGTGCACTGTTCTCAGACAGAGTGAATGTCACTTCTAACTGCACTCATCCCTCTTCTGAGATGACAGCAGGGACAGTGAGCTGGTAAACGTTAAACAGATCATGTATCAGTATATTCTTATTGGTGGAAAGAAACATTTGCTCCCTGTGATGCTTGAACTCCTACAGCCAGGCTCGCAGTGCATGCATTAGTGTTAAGATTAGAATTTCCCATGGAGAGCAAATGCACAAATGGTGGTTATCATTAGATCTTACAGCAAATTCACTGGAAACATGAACATGAGAACATTGCTTCTAGATCATAAACCACAAAAGCACCGTGTGTTTCAGCTAAAATACAGACAGCTTTCGAAATGAAATACAATATAAATTAAAAAGTTCTTCAAAGACATTTAGACATCTATTTTAGAGTCTTTCATGTTAACCAAAAAAAAATCTTAAAGACCTCGTGACATGTTGCATTATCTTACTCAAATAGGAAGTTACACCCAGAGTTGGATGCACACTATTATCTCAAATATGTTTGCATGTCATTGCAGTATTATCTCTTATATGAAAATCAGCTCTAGACAAAAATATAAAAGGGCTGCATCATCAGTTGCATGCACAAGCAACTATGCTGGTTCACGCAGGCACTCGTGCTGTACTGACCAGCTCAGTTACGGTGCTGGTATGCTAAAGCAAAAGGGGAAAATCTTCAGACTCATTCAGAATCTGCCATGACAGACATGTACAACTGTCTGTGGTAACTGTGGCTTGTAAAGTTCCTGCATTTCACACTCTGGGGAATTTTGTGCACAAATTGATGTACCAGTATTTAGAAAATTTCATCATAGCATAAGCAGCATTAAAGGTGGATGTAGCCAGCGTGGCAATACATGTTGGGTTTGGGTTCTGTTTAGAGCCAGAAGTTACCACACTTGGACAAGAGGATAGAGTGCCAAGTTAACTGTTAATGTGAATAAAATACTGGGATTCTATTCACCAAAATTCAGGAATAAACTTATTTAACAGTATGTGAAACACAGCAAGTGCAACCCAGTCTTACTCTCGTGGTGTCAGTTGGCACCACTTTGTCAACACTGCTGGCATGGATAATTTATACACAAGGTGTCCTCTGGCACATGTGACAGGGTCCCTGTTCTCTGTGGATCTGATCTGATTTTCTCCCTCTCTCTCTCTCTCTCTCCCCTCAGTTACTCTTTCTGTCTTTCCTCTGTTGGGCATGGGTGTGGGCAATTAACAATTATGCATGGTCTCCAGGAGTGGGGTTGACATGGGTGGAGATGGTGCTGCACACCTGGATCTCATGCTCATTTGCAGCAGTATAAGAGCCCGACTGTTCTCTCCACTGTCTGCTGCACCACAGCTATTAAAATGATGTAATCAGCTAGGCCACACCTTGCTTCTTTGCTCATTTTAGTTTGTTCCTCTAAGTTTACGCAGTCCTGCTCTCTGTCAGCCACTGGTCCCGGCCTGGCAAAAGAACCTTACCTAAAGTGCAGTGCAGTGGTTTCACCAGATCTGGGGTCAACTTACGGGTTCCCAATTCTCCTCCCTCCTCCAGAGGGGGCGCCTGGGATTCATTGTCTCCTTCCCCGTGGCTAATCTCACTCCTGCAGAAGAGAGCACCCCGGAGATTTTTCCAGTCACCTTTAAAAACCCTGTCTCTGGAGGTAGCCACGCTCACCCCCTCATTGTCATCCTCCCCTCAATTTCTCAATTTTATTTTGCACCTTAGACACAGAGGGGTCCTTTGTGTGTGTGTGTGTGTGCGTGTGTGTGTGTGGGGGGGGCATTTTCATGCCAGATCACAAACTGCAACCTCCAGCCAAGTGTTAGCTGGTATTTGCTTCATTTCCATAGGTGGCTAAGAAGACAGAAAGAAAGAGAATGCCCTTCATGTTGCATGCCTGTATGATAAGCAGCCAGGACTATGCAGACACCTGAACATTATGCCCACAGATCAGTGCATGTCAATGGGTATTCGAGGCAAGGCAGGCTTATTTTTAAAACTCATTTTACACACAAAATAAATCCTAAGTGCCATGCATATATTTATTTAAATATAAATAAAATTTACTTTTTCCATCTTCATTAAAAGTGCTACAGTGAATTCTTCCTTGTTTGTTCACGTAAGATTTTAAGATAGTGAAAGTAAAGAACACATCGTCTGACTTCATAAATTATTTTTAGGGTGTTAGCCATGTTTTTCTGAATCTCACATTTAGACTGCAATCAGCCTCCCACTGAAAGCCAGGACTGTGTAACACAGTAAGTGGTTTAAGGAAGTTAATGAACCGGGTTTGCTGACAAGAGGGTGGAGTGTTCCTCTCAAACACAAGTTGTAAAATGCCGCTGTGAAGTGGCAGACAAGAGAGACACTCCACTCATCTGTCTACCTCAGCGTTCCCGGAGAGGACTAAAATGAGTCTATCTGCCCCCACAAGGCTTTAGAGTGTGCTGTCTTCATGAGTGAGTGCTCGCAGCTGTGTATCCCTGTGTACAGATGTCAGTTTTTGCTCCAGATGTAGGTGTGTGCAATGCCAGATGAGTTAAGGGCGTGGATTTCCTCTGAAACACAATGCTCTTAAAGTTAGGCTACGCTTGTGCTGCTTCTAGGTAAGCTGCAGGCTTTAAAATTCCTCTGAGCAGAAATTCTTCTTGGCATTGTGTCAACACACACGTGAATGCTGCAGAACAGCAAACTGCCAAAACTTCTGCTTTTATAGGAGTGGTCACACTGGCTGATGATCAGTTAATCAAGTGCATTTGATTAGCAGCACCTGGCTGCTACTTGCCCTCCTAATTCCTATGGAGCAGTAAAGGTGTACTTCACACACTGCTTCATCACGTTGGCTTAATTTTTTGTTAAATAAATAATGACAGGGTGTATTATGTCATGCGCTGTTGTTCTTCTGAGGCAAAATTGGAGGGCATGCTTTTGTTTTCACATTATTGTATGTAATAATTAAATGCGTTCACCTTTATTCAGTTATTTTAAAACTGAACTTAAGGGATCTGTACATGTTTGCATTATATGAGGAGTATTTCAAAATGTAATCCTGTGAATGCTGTAAGATATTAGGTGGTTCAGTAAACCACTAAAGTTTGCAGTGCTAATGCAGAGCGGGACCACAGCTTTGTGCAGCCACTCTGCTCTGCGTGGTAGAGGAGAGGGCCAAGCTTGTGATGACTGTTTACTCAGCCCCACTCTGGGCGAACACTGCCACTATTCATCCCATGCCAGCACACTGGAAAAACTGGACACACACACATATAGTGTACAGCAGCCCCACAAAAATGTTCCATTATGTTAGAAGCCTGTGAATTTTCACAACATCCTCAGAGGAAAACAGAAGCTTTAAGCACATTCTTCGCCCGACAATAGACTGCGAGATTGTTTAAGTGCATGCTAGGATGTAAGTCTGATCATAAACAGGAGAATCAATGGATGCGTACTTTTAGGACTTTAATGTAACCATTATCTACATGGGTCAAAATGCTGCCGCTAGAGTCCTCACTGTTTTATATTTAATCTATTCTGCTTAGGTTAGCTGAGGAGCTGCTTTTACTCAAGACATCCGCACTGGCACTTTTGGGCCACTGTGTTTACTGTCAGTGTAACATCTAAAACTTTTGCAAAAGTATCCCACTAAAATAAAGTAGCCTATCTCACTATCAGTATCTAAATTTCAGCTAAAAACATTCATTTTCTCATTAGACGTTTAAGATTAGCTCCAATTTCAATTTCTTATAAATCATCAAATAGTATCCCTGCTCAGTTTACTTGAACAATTTTTAAACGGTTTATCTCGTGTCTGATATTTTGTAGCACTTTAGTCAGTGTTCATTATGCCTAAGTGTACTATATAAATAAACATACTCAACCTGCCACCCTCCCTCACACCAAGGGCACTTTGTACCTCCTGAACAGGAAAACTGGTGTGAACATTGATTGCAAGTCGTTCCAAGAACTACAGGAGAAAAATAATAAACACTCCAATTCCAGTAAGTATAATGTGAGAGTGACAAAAAACAGAACTCACTATAAATCCACGAAGCCACCACTTTAAAATCTGTCTTGACTTTAAGTTCAAATCAGTTTTTCTTTTGTGATATAATGACTTACAATAATAAAAAATAAATATGTTTTATTTCTGATAAGAACCATAAAACACAAGTGACAAGCCCCTAAATCACATCTAGGTAACAATGTGGTGCAGTCATTAGACACTGGCCTGCCAAGTTAGCACCTGTGGAATCACATAAAGAGAATAGCAGTGACATAATAGCTCATCCGGCTCACAACCAATCAGAGGTTATTGTAATGTGTGAAGAATCCTTGTCACTGATTGGCTGTATTGCACAAACTAATGAGAATTGAAATGCACTGAGAATCCAAGGAGGTGCACAAACAGTCATATCCAGGGCAACTTAATCTGGCACCAAATGCAACTGGTTGAGTTCAGGAGTATTATGACTACATGATCAGTAGTGGGGACACAAGGCCCTCTCACCATGGAGGGTTGCGTCAGGAAGGGCATACGGCATAAAACCTCTGCCAAATTACCCATTCATATTAATCCACTGTGGCAACTCCTTGGGGAGAAGACAAAGGAGCAGCTGAAGAATCAGTAGTAACCATAGCCAAAAAAAGCATGAAAATACGTGAATGCATCAGCATGTCACAGCATTGACCATATTACTGATGTCAGCATGATTGTGATTGGAACACTCCAGCCACGCCTTCCTAATGTGGGAGTCAGCCAATAGGACCACGCCCTCCATGATCATGACGAAAAAGCCATGATCATCACCATCCATTACAAGTGATACGTGGCAAAACAATACTTCAAGCTATCACAGTGCTATTAGCAGTAGGTCTAACATCTAAAAGAGCAGAACAATCAAAAATCTGCTGGCATGATAGGACTGGCAAAAATATGAAAAGCGATGGTAGGATGTCACGACTGACTTTCAACTTTTCAATTTGTAAAAAGTTATGCTGGTCATGGTGGCGAACCAGGGTATTGCCCTGCTACAGTATGTCCTGATAGGACCCAGTGCTGTGCCAACATCACAGCCCTAGTTCTTGACCAGCCCTAACCTAACTTCTGATATTATTAGGCCATAAATAAACATTACACACATGACCTTGACCTCGCTGTATGCCAGTTTCACTCAAATCTGACCAATACTCTAGGAAGGGTAGCGATTCTTGTGAATTGTGGACAGATGGATGGAGGGACGACTCGCTATGGCATGAGCTCATTGGACCTCTGGCGGGATGTGCTCAAAATTCTAATGCTCTGCTCAATTAATTCAGCTGTTTCATTTTTTAATTTATTTTTTTCTGTTTAAAGCTTACGCAAA
>VUQH01044868.1:0-10599 GCA_015106775.1 Etroplus canarensis | reverse complement strand
AAAAAAAAAAAAAAAAAAAAAAAATTAAAATTTTTTTTTTTTTCCTGTTTTGTCTGACCCGTGAGGCAAATTACACATTAGCTTCACTAACTCCACTCCTGGCCTTCACAACCTCAACTTGGAGCTCAATTATTCAAGTGTTGCTGCTTCTTGGCAGCGCGTACAGCCTCCTGGCCTGCTGCAGTCTGCTTCTCTTTGGATCCCGTCTATTGTCTGACTGATTTCCCGAGGCACCAAATCCTGGCTGGAGGATTGAGGGCCATCAAACAGAATTAAGAGGAGACAATAACTGTGTGTGTGTGACGGTGGACGTGTGCGAGTGTGTGTGAATACTCAGGCAGGAGTGCATTTCCATTTTTGTGTAGTGTGTGTGTGTGTGTGTGTGTGTGTGTGTGTGTGTGTGTGTGTATTTTGAATTGAAGCCAAAGCTTCCACAACAAGCAGAGGCCTCTCCTCCTGGCTTCGTCCACTGACGCAGGCCTTCAGTGTCCGTCGCTCCAGCTGGCAGCCAATTTATACTGAGGCCAAACACTCCAATACCCACAGGCAGGCCAACAGGGGCTCTTTGTGGTGCCAGAGAGTGTGTGAGAGTGTGTGTCTGTCTGTGTGTGTACTTATCAGCTTTTGCGCCAGTTGTTCAGCTCATGATTGACTGCAAATGTTGTTAATCTTAAGACTTAGCTGTATTGCTAAAGGCGTGAATTACATTTCAATAGTGGCCCAAAATCAATGAGTGCACTGGAAGCTGTAAAGCTGCTGTGGAGGACGAAGTGCCTTGTTGCAAGAGAAAAATTGTGCAACCTGATGGGAGGACTTGGATAAGTAAAGCGTGCTGAAAGAGACATGACAAATCTGATGCTTCTGATTGTAAAGATTTATTGTAAAGAGGGGAGGATAAAAATAAAATGTCATTCTAAGGATGTTATGGAAAAGCATTAAAATCAAATGGGTTTGTCAAGTTTAGAGTGAACATTTTAATTAGCATTTAATTACCCTCCTTTTTATGTGTTAGTTATGATCCTATTGCTAGTGCTAGCTTTGCAATTCTAACCTCTGTTTTTGTGATTCATTAAATAGCGGAGAGAAGGCCTTGCTTGCAATATCTGTTCTAGTTCATCCCAGAGGTGTTGGGTGGGTTGAGGTCAGGGCTTTGTGTGGGCCAGTCAAGTTCTTCCACACCAAAATCGTCCAGTCATGCTTTTATGGACCTTGCCTTGTGTAATGGGGTACAGTCATGCTAGAACAGGAACGGGCCTTCCCCAAGCTGTTCTCGCACAGCTGGAGGCATAGAATTGTCCAAAATGGCATTAAAGGATGCAGCATTAAGATTTCCCTTCACTGGAATTAAAGGGCACAGGCCAGCCCAAGAAAAACTACCCTCTGCCATTATTGGCATTGTCAACCATTGGCAGAGAAGGTGGTGTGGTAGTTGGCACGCTTGGTTCAGAGCAAGAAGGTTCCTAGTTCAATCCCCGGCTGGGGTTCTTCTCCCAGTGCCTGCAGGGATTTCCTCTGGCACTCTGGCTTCCACCCACAAATCAAAACACACGTTAGGTTAATAGCCGTGGATGTGAGGTAGACAAAGTATTTGAAGTAAATGGAACAAAGTGCTGTGTATGAATGTATGGTTAAAATGCAAGTTGTAGTCTAAAGCGCTTTAAATGGGTAGTAAGACTAGAAAAGTGCTAGATAAATAAATGCAAGTACATTACACTCTCTCTTGGGGTGAATTTGCTGCATGCACCTGAATACTCCAGATGAGCAAGCTGCCAGAACTTCTGCGTTTATAGAGGTGGCCACAGACAATCAGGTGCATTTTATTATTTGTACTTAATTCTTGTAGAAATGGTAAGGGTGCATTTAGTTTACCACAGGACTGCCTAGAGTCCTGTGAAAACTGACTTTTTCACATGGCTGTATCAAGAGGAAGTAAAACCTGCAAGGTTTTGGGAGATGATACTGCGTAGGGATCATTACTGGGTGCCTGCAGCTGCGCTTGTTCCCCGCCTTGGATTGCTCAGCGTCCCCCACCCGGGGTGTGACAGTTGGTTGTTGGCCTGCCACATAGCTGGCACGTGGATGTCCCCAGGCTCATGAGTTCAATGCTGCCTGGATTTCTTTTCACCACTGTCTGCACCTGCAGATATCCTGCAGTGGGAGGGACCTGGCAGGGACCAGTGGACCCCCCCCCACTAAACACAGCCTAACCCCTTAAATGTATTTAATCATCATTCGAAAAGTTGAAATAATTTTTACTTGTAGATGAACCTTTCAGTTTTTTATGCTTTCCCTTCACTTATTTTGCAGGCTGCTTGTCTGTAGGCTTGAGTTGTGCATCTATCCCACTCAGATGATTCATCACTGGGTATCTAGAAACAGGATCTTCAGTGTGATGTAAAAATGAACAGGACACATTTGTAGCATTTGAAACTTTTTGTGCAAAACATTATCTGTGATCTACTTTAGTATTTTTTTTTCCTCAGCATTTTTTTTCACCCTGATCCACAGGAGCAGTTAGTGTGTGGTAGTGAAACTGCGGCTGCTACAGTAAGCTTTTACTTGGAGCTCAGGGGACGAGCTCCTTTAGTCGTGTATCTAGCAGGCTCGCCCACTCGCACTGTGGTCACAACCTGCGGCACTCGAGTACATGTTGCTGTATCATAATACAGCTCAGCCTTTCTCTGTGGATCAGGGGCCGTGCAAGAGTAGTCACAAAGCATCCCACCCTGACCCTCTGGGGCTTTTTGTGCCCTTTTTTTGGCTTTTTACTTTAAAATTGCAATTTGGGTCTGATTTCTTGCTTTCATTGTATAAAAAAATGTTCAGAATGTTTCTGTCACAGGAGTATATGCTGACAAACTAAAGAATAACTCTTTCTTGGTCTTGCTAGCATTTATTTTCACTGTGCATGCCTTCTGCGTGATATTTTAATATTTATATCTCCCAGATGAAAGTCGGGAGTTATTAGTTTTAATCTGGTCATGCTGCTGCCACGTCCACAGTAGATTTGTGATGCAATAACGCATTACAGATTTCGAGACGCTTCACCAAACTTCTTAGGTATATATCCCTAGAGGAGTAGTAGGTTGCTATTTAATTTCAGCTCTCTAGCTCAAATATGAAATGTCTTACAGGTGAAAATGTTAAAATTGCTACAATTTTAAATGCATGATCCATCCATCTATTCATTCATCAATCATCTATCACTTTTCTGGGGGTCCAGGTCATGGGGGCAACAGTTCAAGCAGAGAAGCCCACACTTTCCTGTCCCCAGCCACCTCCTCCAGCTCCTCAAGGGGGACACCGAGGCGTTCCCAGGCCAGCTGGGAGACATAGTCTCTCCAGCGTGTCCTGGGTCTGCCCCAGGGTCTCCCCCCAAAGGGGCGTGCCCGAAACACCTCAAGTGAAAGCCGTCCAGGAGGCATCCAGACTTCAGCTGGCGCCTTTCAATGTGGAGGAGCAGTGGCCCTCCCTGTTAACTTAGTTCCTCACCCTATCTCTAAGGGTGAGTCCAACAACCCTGTGGAGAAAGCTCATTTCAGCTGCTTGTATTTGTAATCTCATTCTTTTGGTCATTACCCAAAGTTCCAAGTTCCAAAGACCAATGATTGCTATGGTGAGGCATCCGTAGTCTGTCCTTCTCCACAGTTGGTCAGATTTTTTATTTTTTTTTAGTCAATCATCCCTAACCTTGATCACCTAATCGTTCTTCACCCAAATTGTGCTCAAAATTTAGGTCATATTTCTCATTTTATACACACTTGTGCATTTTCATGAGAATTGCCACTCCTGAGTGTTGGTCTGGATTGTAATGTTAACAAAATGAGTCTTTGCATGTGCCCGTCTTTCATCTGTACATAAATGTTGTCATTCAGTTTGTATTATGGCGTAATGTTTTAAGCTAACAATACTCCACGGTCACTGTTCCGGTTGTGCTGGCGGATTTTTTTTAACGGTTCTCTTCTTTTAGATGGTAGACCTACAGCTAATAGTGCTGTGATAGCTTGAAATGCGTTGCGCTTATTTCCTGTTAGATGGTGATGGCCATGATCATAGAGGAAGTGGTCCTGTTGGTTGAGGCCCACCTTAGGAAGGTGTGGTTGGGGCCTTCCTGTCACCATTATTTGAACATCAGTAATGTTTTCAGTTGGTGATGATGGAGATTAATTTCTTTTCCATTTGACTGTTTGTTTTTGAGCCTCCTTGACTTGTCAGTGTATTTTAATTCTCATTAGTTTGTACAAAACAGCCAGCCAATGACTTATTGCTTTCTTTTAGTACTTCATGTGTCACAATAACTCATGAATTTTGATGGATGGCTGGTGAGCCAGATGAGCTACTCCATTGATTATTTACGTTCTGGTACACCTACCAAGTAGAGCCGGGCAATAAAAGATGATAATTATTGCGATACTTTTGCTCCGTAGAGATTTAAGACATGGTTGATATAATCTTGTAAAAATTATGCTGTTCGTGTTTTGAAAGAAAACACAAAATGCCAATCACAATGAGAATAGCAAAGCTTGAACCAATCATGTGGCTGAAAAGGAGCAACAGCCATGTTGTTAGGTGGAGCGTAGGCTAGCAGCCGGCAGCAGGACACCTGCTAATGTTTGTGCTTCTGCAGCTGCGCGCGCCACATCTCAGGAGAGCGAGCGAGATGAAGGAGAAAATAACAGGAAACCCGAGCGACAGCGTTGCTAAAGGAGACACGGCAACGGACACGGCCTGAGGCTCAAAAGACGAGGACGTTGTTGAAAAATGGGTCAGGGGAATTCGATGTGTGGAGATATTTTGGCTGTTTAAAGTCCAACATGAAGCAGAGAAGCTGCGCTGCAAACTGTGTCAAAGCATGTCCCCACAAAGACTGTAATGATACTGATGTGTTTTAATGTCTAAAGCAGGGCCGTCCTTTAGAGACAGTGTAAGACTTTACAGTCCCAGACCCAAACGGCTGCTGCTGGTCCTCCTGAAACAACCACAGACCACAGGGTCCACTTTCTTGAGCAGTGAGACCAAAAAGGAAACAGCCTGCTTTATTAAAAAAAAAAAAAAAAATCATAATGCCAGTAAGCAAGGTGGAAAACTTAGGATTTAAGCAGCTGATTAAAGTAATTAACCCTCGTTAGCAGTTATCTCAGACAGCTCAGCTACACACAGAGAGCAGAGAGACAGTCGCATATCTGAGCCTCCCTGCACTGACCAAGGCTGGAATCTGAAAAGCAAATGTCTTTAAACTGCACGCTTTCCTGAAGTCACGACTTTAGGACTGACAGAAGCTCTTTGATCCTGAGGACTGAATTTGTACTGACGATAGTTTTTGTGTTTCTTTGTAGGTTTGTATAGATTCAAATGCTTTGTAATGGTTGGAAGACAAAGGAAAGGATACAGTACAGAGACAGATTATTTAAAATTTAATTTTATATTTATACCTGCTTTATTTACCTGAAACTGACCAAAGAATTGTTTTGTGCTCTACCTTAAATCTTGAAAGCTTTAAAATTTTTATTTTAGATTTCAGAGTTTCAGAATTTAAGTTTTTATTTAAAGTTGTGGGTAAACTCCAACTAAATGTTCTCCTGTAAACCTTGAAAACTTCTGACTGCTCAGAATTGAGATTTTAGTTTGGTGCATGAACCCGTTTTATGCATCTGAAATATAGTTGTATAATGTTCGACAACACATGGGTCATGTTCAGCTTCTCACAGACAATAAATGATATTCAAGCCAAAATCTTATATCTTCACACCTCACTTAGTAAAAATTATTTTCAGGTTTTAGCGCAGTTATCATGAGGCAAAATGAGACCCCCTCGGCACATCAGCGTGTTTCCCTGAGTTTACCCAGATCTGATCCGGGTTATCCTGCAAAGAGGTAGGCCCTGGTCTGGGAGCTGTTAAGTGGCTCTAGCAGGCAAAAGCATCACTTCTAGTTTAACACAATTATTCATTAACTTTAACAAACATGTATTCATTAAACTGCCTTTTACAGTGGATTTCTTTGAGCTTTAAATACACTTCAGATGAAAAGCACACAGAACAGACTAAGCTCATTCTAGCAGGTGTTTTTGACCTTGAAATATATCTCAGAAGGGCATTCGAAGACCTGCAGTGTCCACCGCAGCGCAAACAGAGGGCTCAGACAGCAGCAGACTCGAGGACCTCTGGAGTCCTGCGTGGTAGCCACAGGGAGAACGGCTGAAGCCAAAAGCCAAACAACAGCAGCTGCAGGCAGCTCATAAACATCCTTCCACGGGTTCAACTGTGGAAATATTTTAGGAGTTTTACTTTTTGTCAACCACAGCGTCTCTTCCAGTCACCTTGGCTCGAGCCAGCGAAAACTGAGTGAGTGAGTGGGTTTTCAGAAAGGAGCAAAAATGCACTGGTGCATATGATTTATAACATGACAAAAACTAGAATTTTGTTGCAAAAATCAACACAAAAAGTACAACTGAAATTAAAATCTGATTAACTGAGTTGTTGGGTATTTACATTTTTAGATTTATTGAAATCCCACGATTAGTTTGTGGTGTGTCCTTAATTAAAATAGTTTCTTAATCATGCAGCTGTAAATAGTTTTGAAATTCGGATAAAAATAACATATCTAACATCATAGCTTTGTCTTAAATATAAAGGTCAAATTATTAATGCAGCACCAGATAAGATAATGGTGCTACTTGGCAGGCTGTAGCGAGGAACTCGCTGCTGTGAAATGCCATTTGATATGCTCGTTTTGCCCCTCACAGGGGTCAAGGGGGTCAGGAAACCTTTCACCCCTGCAGAAAGTCAGACTGCTGAAATTTCACCTGTGCTGCTATTTCTGCCCTTTTGAGGCAGCTGGACGTGGCTCTGCTTTTGAACTGTTAGGCAAGAGCACCAAAAATGAAATCACTCCTCCAAAATGTTTTGAATTGGAGGTATTTAACTGATTCTCTTATCTGGACTGACTTTTTTCCCCCCATTCACAAGCAAGAAGGGAGCCATTAAGGGATCCTGTGATGATTGAAAGAAACTTTTAACTTCGAGTGGATTTAAGAAATATGTTTGGACATGAATAGTAGCAGGTGAAACTACAAAGCGTTGACAATAATGTCTTAGTAGTGAGCTAAACATGCCTTTCAGATGGGCTGTAAATCTATTACCTCACCTTTGTCTCGTAACTCTCCCTCCCTGCCTCCCCTGTAGCTCCACTGTCCCCCCCCGAGAGGAAGCTTGCCTTGCAGTGTGAAAACCTCTGAGTGGAATTCCTGGTCTTTTTTTTTTTTTTGGGCTTGTGAACCTTTAACATAGAACAGTGTCTGCATGTGACTCCTCATCAAAGGTGAGGGCACTGGTTGTTTAAATGGGAGCACTTTTAAGCTGCAAATTGTCAGGTCTTTTAGCATTTTCTTGAAACCAAATGGAAAATTTGCACCCTAAAGTGGTTAGAGATATGATTATGCCAACATATAGCCATGTGAAAAAGAAAATGCACCCTATCTCAGTGCTAAAAAATTAAGTCAAAACACAGAAACAATGTTTGAAACAGTACAGCCCATGATTCAGTAGCTTGTGGAACCAACTCCAGCAGCAACAACTTAAAGTAATAATATTCTGTATGGCTATCAGTCTCTCACTTTATTGTGGAGGAAATCAAAATGTTGCCTCAAGTCATTGAGGTTTGCGGGCATTTGTTTTTATGCAGTTCTCTTAAGGTCCTGCCACAGCATTTCAATCTGGTTAAGATCTGGACGTTGACTGGGTCATTGCAACACCTGGATTCTTTTCTTTTTTCAGCCATTCATTTGTAGATTTGCTGGTACACTTGTTCCGTGACCCAATTTGGGTCAAGCTTTCGCCGTCAGACTGCTGGCCTCACATTTGACCCTAGAGTGCTTTGGTATGCAGAGAAGTTCATGGTCGACGCTGACTGCAAGATGTCCAGGTCCTGTGGGTGCAAAACAAATCCCAGTCGTCATCATCCCTCCATCTCCATGGTTTGCAATTGGTGTTTGCAGTGATGGGTTGTGTTTGGTTTCCTCCAAACCTGGTGCTTGTGCATTATGTGCCAGTCATCTCCGCTTTGGTCTTGTCTGTCCAAAGGACAAGGTTCTAGCAGGTTTGCAGTTTGTTCAGTGACAGTTTTGGAAACCTAAGCCATGCTGTTGTTTCTTTTTAGAGAGAAGAGGCTTTCTCCTGGCAACCCCTCCAAACAAGCCATGCTTGTTAAGTCTTTTTCTAATCATACTGTCATGAACTTTGACATTAAACATGCTCACCAAGACCTGTAGTCTGAGATGTAGCTTTTGCATTTTTTGCAATTTCTCTGAGCATTGCCTACGCTGACCTTAGTGTGCATTTGCAGGGAGATCCACTTTAGGAAAGTTGAGCATCTGTCTTGAATGTTCTCCACTTGGGAATAATCTTTCTCACTGTGGACTGGTGGACTTAAAAATAGTTTGGAAATGGCCTCATAACCTTTCCCAGATTGATGATGAACAACAATTGCTTTTCCAAGATCACTGTTGATGTCTTTCCTCTTCTGATTTTGTTAATATTCACACCTGAATGCTCCAGACTAGCAAACTGCCAAAACTTTTACTTTGTGGTCACACTGGCTGAGCAGTTAATCAATTTCATTTGATTAGCGGCACCTGGCTGCTACTTAGCCTCCTAATTCCTGTGGAACCAGTAAGAGTGTTCAGTATTTTGGCTTAGTTTTTGTTAATGACTGTAATATGTTATCTGCTGCTGTTCATCTGAGGTTGTATTGACCTAATTTGAAGACCTGCTACAGATCAGGATTTGTATCTTTTTCATTGCCCCAGCACACTACAGCACAGAGGATGGCCACAGACTCATTGTAGGACCGGAGTGTGCGCTGACTCTTCTTGCAGATATTTGTAGTCCTCCACTATGTCCACACAGGCCACATGGATGGAAACAGGGGTCATTGGTGCTTTGGTCCTTCTCATTGTACCTTCATCCCAACAATACCTCTAAAGTGTAGATAAATGTCACCGAGCACACATTAAAATTGTTTTCCCCGACCTGTGGACTGTGACAAGACTTGCGTGGTTGTTTTGTGGCTGATTTTAAAAAACCAGAGTGGCTGGTTTCAGTAGAGTGCCGTTAGTGTGAAGGTGAGTTTCCTGTGGCAAACTGTTGCTGTTGGACAGGTTTCAGTGGGAGGCTGTGTGATGATGACACTCACTGTGTCTCTATGAATCACTAGAACAACAAAATGAGTGGGAGCAGTTCAGCTCAAGTTTTTACTTTTGTTTTCAAATCATGTTCTTGCTCAAAATCAGATTCTTTCACCACTTCATAGGATTTCTGCATGAATGGTGAGATTCAGCTGCATGCAGCTTCTCTGATAAGCTTATTTTATGGTTTTCTTGGTCTTCAGGTGACTGTAAATTGAATTTTTTTGTTTTGTTTTTTGGGTTATTATCAGAAAAAAGGACATGAGCATCGGACTTTCATTCTCATCTTGTATGGGTCAATAAATTAATCAAATAGACAATTTTATTTTAAGCTTTAGTTTTTTAATCTTAGAGCCATTTTACAACTTCAAACTACAATAGTTGATTGATTTGATAATCACTTGGTTGCTTTTAAAATTGCTCAAATCTCTGCACTGCTCCCTCCTGAAAATTGCATGTGCTTAACAGGCAACCAGAGGACATAAAAGCGGGTGAAAGCAAGAAATGCAATCTTGGAGGTAAATTTCATTTCTATTTTTGAAAGGTGGCAGGTGTTTCGATCTGGCAAATCACAAAACTTGCTTTAGAATTTATTTGCAGCCAACAATTACAGGTTTCTGATTAAAACAATTTTGCAGATGAAACATTTTCCACAATTTCTGCCTTCTTACCATCAGCTGTGATTTTGTTTGGTCCCTTACGGCATGATTGTGGAAACAGCATATGGCCCTTTGTGATTCTAGCAAATATTACATGTAAATAATCTTCTCAATATGAAAGATGATAAAAGTTACTGCCAGAGAAAATAAAGAAGCTATAATTTTTGTTTATGTCTACTTTGAATTTTCCACAGCATCACAGCTTTAACAATTATTATGCCTCTGCCACAGAGACACAAAGTTTTCAGGTTGCCCGTCCATCAGTCTGTTACAAATCTTGTTACCAAAAGAGCTGACTTGTTTGCTGGATCTTTACCAAACTTTGCATGGTTAATAGATATGGTGGGTAGAACATCTGAAAGCATTTATGAAGTTCTGTGGTCAAAGGTCGACGTCACAGAGTCATTAATAAAATTGTTAACATCTTAGGAGCTCACTGGGCATCTAGAGCCTAGCCAGATTTTGTATACTTAAGTAGTTTCCCACTGTTGCCATGCAACCACTAAAGGTATGTCATCGAAAAGCCATGTATGCTGACCTGACCCAATCCTACCTGATGTGATGCGAGGCTAGATGCCGTGGTCAGTTTGTTTTTCTTTTTTAAATGCATGTTGGCTGATTAAGAACCAATGTACGCCCCAGCAAACATGACATGGCGTCAACCGTGAATGTATGTGAGCCTACGGTCAGTTTACTTTTCTTTTTTCTTTTTCTTTTTCTTTCTTGTTTTTTTTTTTTTTTTTACAGGTAATGCCA
>VUQH01044865.1:0-11195 GCA_015106775.1 Etroplus canarensis | reverse complement strand
TTTTCTACTTTTTGCGTATTGTTTTTATTTTAATACATAGTAGTCCTCTATTGCTTGCTTATTTTTGAAATTTGTTTTTCAAAAATGGTAAATTCTAACATTAAACATGGTGTGTGTGTGTGTGTGTGTGTGTGTGTGTTTAAATTACATATTTGGTGATACAAACATTTTATCCTCTCTGGTAATTCTTATGAGGAGGCTATTCCATGCATTTGTGGGCTTTTTGAGATGAACTTAAGCAGTGATGTATTTTTTATTCATCCTGTCATCCCTAGACACCCTTTCCAAAGTCGTTTTCTTTGTTCAATCCCTTTTTACTGCTCTGTTAGGAAATCACTTGGTGCCTGCCTGCTGTTGTGTAGTGTATTAGGGCTTCTTCAACACAGGTTGAGTCAAGGCCATGCATTGACAATAAGGATTGTTTTAGGGATAGAGGAGCACAGTTCTTGTAGATAAACCTAATATTGTTTTAAAAAAAAGATTTTCTTCCTTGCATTTTTTCCTCGTGAGTCGTGACAGTACTATTACACCAATATGTACTCATTTAATGTGTCAGTATTACTAGCACCTGCCATTCCCAGCAGTTTAACACTGTTAGAAATACTTCTCCCGCAGTCAAATAAATATTTAAAGTTCTTTGAAATCATCAAGACAACTTCTAAATTGAAATGTGCTGTAGCAACACTCAGCCAAATGGCACACATTCATCCGCTGTGGCTTTTATTGATTAAACCGCCAGGATGTTTAATTATAACTAGACAAGCTTGTATATTTCTACAAGCCACTGGATGCTATGGTCAAACCAAAATGGGGGATTCTGAAACCAGTTACCTTAATCTTCTGCTTGTAAAAAAAGAATCAAACTAAAAACCTCAAAGCTCTATTTGGATTGTCATGTAAACTGGATTTTTATGAGAGATTGCAGCAATAAAACAAAACTAAACCTAACCTAACCTAACCTAACCGTTTTGGCAGAAGTGCCATTTTTGTCACATGTAATGGAATACAGTCTCATAGTAAGTGCCTTAAGTAAAGCCTGTAAGGTAGCAGTCTTTTCACAGGAACTGTCTACATGAAACCGGTGGCAGATTAAGTACCTGCTGCAACAATTTTGTGGGCGAGGAACATTATTTGCCCCTCTGCTCATATGCAACTGCAATAACCCATTTGAAGGTTTTGGAGCATTATTAAACTGCCATTTACTCTCAGAATTAGTTCTTAAATTGACCAGAAAAACAACCTATGGCAGTAGTATACACTACAAAGGATGTGTTTCACTTTTTTACACTTTTTTCATCTTTCCTATAATTTCATGCTATTCAAAAGTAAAGATTCAAAAAATGTGTGGCACACACAGACATTGCAAGGTTGTAAAACAAGAAATAATGAAAGATAGGAGATGGCTGAAGATTATTATGCTGTCAGATGCCAGTAGCTTTGACAAATGAAACATGAAATGAAGATCTGCTATGCATGTGGACATACCTAAACATATTTAACCTTTCTCTTGTGTTAGGGTCGGCACAGACCCATTTTGTTTATTGCATCAAGGCTTTTTGACTTTGTCAGGAACCTCTATTTCAACAAAATAAAACAAAAAAAATCTTTTCACTAAATTATAAATTGCTCTGGTTGAAATTATGACCTTTGTGTTGTTAGGGTCGGTTTTGACCCAGTTATAATAATATGATTATAAAGCAATAATTAGAGCCAAAACTGAGATCATAAGTGCACTGTCAGCTGACACACTGACAGCCAGCTCCTCTCCTAATCATGGGATTCTCATTTTGTGTGGTTTTCCAGTATACCTGCACAAAAACAAAACAAAGAAAGAAAGGCATGTCCAGACATGTGAGGTGAATTCACTCATTTGAGTGGCCATTTGACTTGCAGAGTGCACATTTACAATTTGCATCATGCAAAAATGAGAAGAAGATTTACAGTGAGCCAAGTTCTGGATCATATTTTTGGTGAAAATGAGGGAGAGGACACAGAGCAGCATAGCGATTCAGATGAGCAGGTTTCTGAGGAGGAAGACAATGTGGAGTATCATCCAGAAGACACAGACACATCTGATGAGTCGGATGAGGAGGTCGCTGGTGCTGAAGCTGCTCCTGCTGAAAGATTCAAGTCCAAAAATGGTAAGATCTTTTGGAGCTCAGTACCTCATGATGTGCATGGCAGGGCAGCTGCTGCAAATGTCATCAAAATGACCCCTGGAATCACAAGGTTTGCTGTGACCAGAGTCAGTGACATCAAGACATGTTTTGAGCTATTTATGCCATTGTCACTAAAAAGAATCATCATTACTATGACGAACCTTGAAGGAAAAAAAGTCCATGGCGACATGTGGAAAGACATTGATGAGGAATACCTGGATGCTTTCACTGGTGTTCTTCTTCTTGCTGGAGTGTACAGATCCTGCAATGAGGCCACTGACAGGCAGAAATATTTTCCGGGCAACAATGTCACTTCAGACATTTCAAATGATATCAAGAGTCATTTTTTCAGTTTATATTAAAGTTCTATTGCTGAAAAAAATACTTTTTTGCCTTTTCTTGATGTAAATATATATGGATCGAAATTGACCTGTAACACCATAGATGTTATTAATTAGTTATTAATAGTAAAATGAAAAAATAAATAAAACAAATTTATTTAAGAGATGTGTTCTATATCCCTCAGTAATAGTCAGGTAACACAACAACCTTTTATTTATTAATATGATTCTCTTGAGGTTTATTTTACCATTTTTAAAATTGAAATCGAGGGGTATACTGACAAAAAAGGCCCAGAGGCCCACACCAAAAGTATTAAAACCAACATTTTCATGTATAAGGAAGCCTAACAAGGTAACCAAGACATGAGAAACAAATTGGATGATAGCTTATTGTTTTTAGTGTATTTTATAGCTGATTTAATACATGGGTCAAAACTGACCCGTTAACATAAGAGATGATAACAGAAAGCTAACAAAAGAGGGAGGTTAATGCTTGAAAGCTTTGTTCAGCGATGTCAGTCCATTGCAGCAGTACTGAGCTATCTGCTTGGCCTGCAGCCCGGATTAGCGGTCTTAAAGGGGTCGCTTTGATGGCATAATCACATATACAAGCTCTGCTATATCCAGTCATTCCCAGAAAAGACAGCATTTGGCTGACTGTTTGTGGCTTTGGTATCTTAGTGACGGCAGCTATATGGGAAGAGGCAATTTTTCTTTGATTGCCGCTAAGTTTCCTCCCCAAGTATTCTACCTCTTTCTGGCAGAACTGGAGCTTGTTTTTACTGACCTTATGACCTCCTTCTGCCAGAGCCGTCAGTACTGTGAGAGAGTCATGTTCACATAGTGCTTTAGTGGGGCTGGCGAGCAATATGTCATCCATATATTGGATGATGGTGCTCTGGACATTGAGATGCTGCAGATCTTCTGCCAGAACCCTGTTAAATATTGTGGGACTCTCCACATATCCTTGAGGCAGACGTGTATAAGTGTATTGTTCTTTTTCAAAGGTAAATGCAAATAGATATTGTGAATCAGGATGGCACACTGAAAAATGCTGAGCATAAGTCTATGACAGTATACCACTGAGTGTCCGGTGGAATATTTGATAGCAATGTATGTGGGTCAGGTACAATAGGGGTTTCAGCAGCAACCACAGGGTTAACAGCACGTAGATCATGCACTAGGTGACAATCTGAAGAATGTGGCTTTTGAAATGGATAAATCAGAGTGTTACAGGGGCTTTTGGTCTTAATTAAAACCCCAGTATTCAGCAAACCTTCAATTGTGGGTTTGATATCCTGCACCTCCTGTGGTCTGAGAGGATACTGTCTCTTATATGGCAGTGCAACATTAGGCTTCAATGTAATTTTGACAGGCTGGGCTGATTTTACTAAGCCAACGTCCGTTTTGTGTTGTGACCAGAATTGCACAGGCACTCGTTTTAATAACTCTGTATGTTCTGCTGAAAGAGCTAACTGTTTAGAGGTGTTATTGACTGTAAAAACTTTTTCTGCCTGTCCCTCATCGCATGCACTGAACGATATTTTAATGTATTGTTTATCAGCAGACTTTTGTTTGCAGTTTGTTGCCATACCGGAATCTGTTGAGCAGAGTTAATCATAGGGCCTAAGGTATGAGATTCATGATTTTTAGCAATCAAAAGTGTAATGTGTGGTGCAGAACCAGGTACTAAGAACCAAGGCTGTAGTTCTGGTGGCAACTGTATGGCAGCTGCTGCACCCTGTGGGCCAATATAGATATCTTGAGTTTTTAAATAATTGATTCATGCCAACATTCGTCATATTCTGCCAATTGTTGTTGTGCGTCATAGAGGAGAGTACAGTGCAGGGGAAGACATGGTTCTTGTGCTTCACCAATTTGGCTCTGCGCCCATATTTGCCATTGGGCCCACTGATGTTGCAGATTTGAGTCTTGTTACAACTTTATCCAGTAGACAGCTGCTTTGTCTGCTATCATCGAGCTACAGTCTGTGGAAAATGACATCATTGGAGCAAAAGGCATAGAAGAGTGTGTAGGTAAGTCCAACCATAATCTATCTGGTGTACACATGATTTTGGCTTTTAGGGTGCATAAAATGTCTGTTTCCAATAAGTTGATTGGCGTTTGACTAGAACAGAGGAGTGGTGCGACAACAGTCTCTCCTGCTATTTGCATAGAGACTGGCTGTGTGAGGGGAACAATTTGGGTTTTCCCAGAGCAACCTATAGTTTTTATTGATGAGCCAGAGAGGGGCAGGCGGGAGTCAGTACTTTTTATAGATGAATATGTTGCTCCTGTATCCATCATAAAGTTGTGGTCTCTGCCGTTTTCATCGCAAAGCTGTGATGAGACTGCTGGTGAAATTATGTTCCCCTGAGATTTTTCTGGGCTCCCCTACTGCCAATACTTGGCAGGTCCTGTCCAGGGATTTTCCGGACAGTCCTGCTTTTGGTGGCCTTGTTGCCCACACCCTCAACACACATTTCTGTCCAAATTCGGGTGGAGTGTAGAGTGGGAGCGGCTTCCTTGCTGTAGGGGGCGCATATTTCCCTGTGGTTGACGAAAAGGACCTTCTGCTTGTCCTCTCGGGCGACTTGTATGTGGTTCTGGTGTTCCCACATGCACGTGAATGGGTGGCAGCAATGGTGCTGGCATGTTGCCAGGTTGCATTGGCTGTGGAGCTGTGGCGGGGATCTGAGGTGGCTGTGATGGCCAAGGTGGCTGTGGCAGCGGTACAACTGGGAAGTGTGGAGCTTCCTTTACTACAGACTGAAGTTGCGGCTGCTGCACAGTGACCACAGGTGCCTGTGGTTTAGCTTTGTCCTTTTTCTGCTTGGTGTTCAATTCAGTTAATTGTAGCTGAGTGAGTTTATTAGACATGTGTTTGTGTGCACCTTCCTCTTTCTGCTTTTCCTTACGCACACTTTCGATATGATGCGTTTGTGTGCATCTTCCTCTTTCTGCTTTTCCTTATGCACACTTTCGACTTGATGTATGAGGTGCTCTGAAAACAGTGGCCAACTCATTTTCATGAGTCCGACCACATCTTCCAGTCTTTTCTGCACTTCTGTCGGCATAGCTTTTTTCACCATTACTTTGAAGAGGCTCTCTGTTGTGCTGTTAACATTCTAGGCGCTGCCGGTCTCCTCTCGCCATTTATGCTGGAAGGCGATTAGAAACTTAGCTGGACATTCTCCATCTTTTAAAGTCTAATTTTCTAATTTTGATGGGTCCATTCTCTCTGGGTAATGTTTATGCAGCTCAGTCCCCACATGATTACGGTGTATATTGAAGGTGATGTGATCTGAGGTATTTCTTCCAATCAGTGCATTCAGTCCAGTACCAAGAAGAATCTCTTCTGCTTTATATTTCCCCATAGATGCATAAATAAAGCTTTGATGTCTCCCAGGGCCAGTGTCAGTCCTGCTGTGCTCTCCTCCAGGGCCGCGAACCATCTGTTTGCTCCCGCTGCGAGGTCCGGCAGCCTGTCAGCAAGACCCATCATATCACAGAAAGACCATGGCACATATTGACACTGTGCATTAGGTCTTACCACTAGGGGGCAGATGACTGTCAGATCCTCCTCACTATCACTGTCCTCAGAAGAGTCTGATGGTCGATATGATCTCCCACTGCGAGTTGTGCTTCGCTGTCGCTCAGCTGTTCTGTGAGCTTTCTCTCTCTCCGCCCTCCTCTCTGCCCGCAGCTCCCCTTCGGCTCTGTTTGTGTCTGTGCAGTTTCTCAGATGTCGTTGGCCGTGTGCCAAGCATTTTCCTTGGTCAGATGTCATAATTCCTGACAGCCGCACTGTGGCCAAGCGCAGGTCGGGTGTCGCGGTTGGATATTTTAGCTGTTCAGCTAATAATGCATTTTGTTTCTCAATTTCCCGGGTCTCTTCCTCTATCCAACTCAAACGCCACTCCAATTCTTCATTCATTCAATATAAAATTCTTGGAGTGCTTTGCATAGGAGGCGCTGGTGTGTATGGCATGGTTGAGGCTTTGGTACCTTCCTTGGCTGCTGCACGAGCCCTCTCCAGCTGCTGTCTTGCATCACGTTCCATTTGTTCCAGTATACTTCTTAATTGTTCATCTCTTTGGTTCTGTCATTCTTCTTCCACCAGTGTACCTGCGTACTCTCCGCCATTTGCTTGCATTTCTGTTGTCCAGTTTCTGGCCTCTTCATTCTCATTGTTGGGGAGGCTGCATACACTAATTGCCTCCTCTGCGATAGACTGGACATGTAATGTAAATGTGCCTGATAACTGACCCTCTATTTGCCCCTGCACCTGATCAGTTGTCCCCTGCACCGGATACATCCCAGATGAAAGTGTTGTTGTGTTTAAAGTATACGGAGGCAGTTTATCACACTATTCTGTTGCAGATGGCTGTTCTTTTTGCTCTTTTTCTATTTTTGACTGTGTGTGACATCCCACTGTTTTTTCTGTGGTGGCTGCTTTTGTTAAAGGCATCTGTGTTACATTAAGTACCTGTTTCCGTGAAACCTGGACAGAGCCTGTTCCTTCCTTAGGCCACTGCAACCTTCCCGTGGTTCGTTAATACCATTTTTTCATACACTGTCGAATCTGTTTTTGATAATCAGGCTGTTCTCTAATTACTAATTCCAGGGGCGTTGATGCTCCTACTCCCTTTGTGACCTGCGTGCCCATTTTGAATTGAGCTCAACAATGTGAATGTACTATCTTTTCTGGTTTCAATTTATTTACTTATTTAGTTATGCATTAATTATTTACAAGACAACAAAGCACCAGGCTTCTTTGATCAGCAAGCAAAATTACACTACTGGCGTCTGTCTTTCTCTGGGATCCACCGAGATACAGAGCTGTGAACTGTCATGAACTGTGTCTGTGTGCTGCCCTGTCCATGTCATTTCCTGTTTATTTTGTAACCCTTCCTGCCTGGTGCCCCTGCCTCTGTTTCCCTTCCTGTGTGTAATTGTCTGCAGCTCTGCACCACTCCCTCCTGTGTCTATTGGTCCACCTTTGTGTGTATTTATACCCTCATCCTTGTCTGCTTGGTGTCGCGTCCTAGTTGTTCGTCTCAGTCTTGGCAATAAAGTTCGTACACCTTTAAATCATCCTTTAATTAGATGAGCTTTTCAGCTTTTGAGTGTTCCGAGTTACAAAATATTCATTAGGCACATAAATAACTGTGGTCGTGCATATAAATTAAACCAGGTGCTTTCAGAGGTTAGTCACGGGGCTGTTTTTTACCTGGACGAGATCCAGCCACGCACCCAGTCACCCACTCAAAATTATGCAGATAAAAGGCTCTGCTTACCTTTGAACTTTTGGAGCGCGGAGTGGTCTTACGGTGTGGTGGATGGAAATGCCCTGGACCCTCCAGTGACTGATTCCTCTCTTGGCTGGCTCGCCAAAATAATGATGGGCCAAATTCAGAGAGCTGAGGCCTGGGCTCTCACACCTTTCTAAGTTTTTCCAAGTCTGACTGCAATATATCTTAGTGTCATCAATTAATGCGCTGAAGTCCAGGAGATTATGTCCCTTTATTTCAAAAACCAGTCCAGAAATAAGCGTGAGCTGTCAGCTGAACAACTGGAGCTTATTGTGTGGGGTACTTGCTTAATATAGGATCGAAATGTGGGTGGTTTTTCATATTTGACCAATAATTGGCAAGCATGATATGCCATTTCCTTTTTCCTAGGGGACAAATTTGGGCATCCAAATTCTGCTGATTCAGCCTTTTTTGATTCATAAGGGCGTTTAATGCCCCTACAGGCGTTTTGTAGAATTGCAGGGTCAAATATCAGGCAAGCGTTTACTTTCGGGCAAAATGACCTGATTCTCCATTTGCACTGCACAGCAGCTCTGCCTGCTGGCTTAAGGCATACATAGCAATTATAGTATATTATATAGGTCACACAGAAATGGGATACATAGTAACTATAGAAATTATCTTACACACATAGTCTGCAAAAAATAGACACCACATTTGGAGACTACGTGAGGGACTGGCACCAACTAATAACAGTCATTCAGTGGGATTAAAAAGGTGGCCTCTGATACATTTTGTTCACTGATCGTATTGATGTGGAGCAGAAACCACACAAAGTCTTGCAGTCTGAAATTAGAAATTATAACTATGAAAGTAATATCTAAAAACAACCTCTGGATAAAGGTTGCGGTTTCTAAATGATAACCTGAAAGTGTTCATAAAATGCTGTCACTGACCTCGTCTTTCAAAATTTCTTGCTTCAACTCATTCAGTTGTTTTTCATGTATTTTCTGCAGATTTTCCTTTTCTTTCTCCTTTATCTTCTTCGTTTCTTTTTCCTGTTTTTTAACTAAATTATTGATTTTTTTTTATAATGTTTGCTCTTTCTGATGACATATTTCACTAAGTTATTCATTTCTCTCACATGTTTGTCTCTCTCAGCTGCTAATTCATCCTTGTGTTGCTTTTTAGGATTCATTGAATTATTCATGTTTCCTGCTGGCTTCATCTCAATGTTTCTTCTTTAGATCCTTCAGGGTTTTCTTATGGTTTTCCTACCTGTTCTCCTCTCTTTTGCTCCTCTTTTTCTTTCTCATCTTGATATTTTTGTTTTTCTTGTTTGTACTTTTCTTAAGGTTTTTCTGTTCTTTCCTTCTCCTTCTGTTGTCTCATTTCATTATCCCATCTTTGTTTCTCTTGCTTTTCTGTTCTTTCCTTCTCCCATGCCTCTTGTTTTCTTCTTATCTCTTCTCTGCTGTCCTCCAGCTTTCTGTCCACACTTCTATTTTGTCTTTTTCTGACTGAATTTGTTTGTCCAGTTGTTTTATAAGATCCTGTCATCTTTCTTCACCTTCCTTTTTGTTTTTCTCTCGTTCTCTGATTTCCTGTTCTTTTGCCCTCGTCTCTTGGTCTTTCCTCGAGTTTTTTTTGGCTTCATCCTGTTCCATTGCTGCTTTCTGTTCTGCCATACTATTTTTTCATGGCTTCCATTTCCTCATTATATTTTCTTTCAATCTCTGCCTTCTCTCTCTGCATCTCTTCTTCTTTCTCCTTCAGGATTCTTTATTGCTGCTTCAGCCTCTTGCAGCATCTCATTGGTGTAGAAGTGTCCTTCATTTTTCTTCACCATGGTGTTACAGTAGTCTTTGTTATCAGCTCACTGACTTGTTTGTGATTTTCTTCATCATAGTCAATAAACACATGGTATCTTCCTCCACAGTCAGAGATCAGCTTTTAAAAGGAGGCATCATATTTGCTCTTAATGTAGCCGCCGACAGACACTTTTTTATGCTTCAGTTTATCTCCTCCAGTTAAAAGGATGATGGTGAATTCTACCCAAAGAATTTTTTTTTATTAAGCCTCAGTGTTTCCTTCCCCTATTCTGTGAATCTGCCAACCTATAACACCAGCAGGAATACATGTGGTCCTGGAGCCAGAAGACTGACACACTTGACCATCTCCTCATAAACATCTTTATATGACAAACTTGTGTCAAACAGACCAGGAGTATTGACCACAACAACAGGAAGACCGTCCATTTCACCCTGTACTTTCTTACAATTTCTAACTGAATTTTGAGTTATATCAGCTTCAAATTCATCTCTTCCTAGAATGGTGTTTTCTGTGGAGCTCTTTCCACAGCCTGTCATCCCAGTCAGATCAATCATGAGACAGCCAGAAGATGGTTCTCTATCTTCATCTCCTAAAAAAAATGACAACAATAACAACAGTTACTTTAAAGCTTTGTTGTATAGTGTTGGGTGAAAACTGTAACACAGGACACTGCAATAATGATTTTATGTTTTATAGTTCTAATTCATTCCGTAATATTCATGGTAACACAGCACACCAAGATCATTAGAACAAAAAAGTAAAATGCAGGATGTATGATAAAGAATCACAACAACTGCACAATATACTCTCCAGCTGAAATACCTGTTATAAGCAGGTTAATTACAGATTATTGCAATAATGCTGCAGTGTGGTTAGTTGAAGCAGTTTAAGTCTGGCACTGGTTTATTGGATGTAGATTAAATGGCAGAGATTGCCTTTATAGATCTGTTGCTGTGTGAACCAATCAAACAATTGTTTTGAAGACCTGAATGATCTCACTTAAATGCCTACAGTTTAATCTGACTAAAAGTTCAATCCATGATGTTAATGCTAGAGGAGGTTTGGCACTCTGCAATTATTATTTATTTATTTTTTTTAAAACCTGTCCTGTCTGGTAGCATTAGCAAGCAGAATCGTCGTCTGAATGCTTTATTGTGCCAAACACATTTGATTTGCCAAAAGGAGTTCTATAAACTCTATAGGCTCCTCTTGTTGATATATTTCTTTATTTATTTATTTTTTGCCAGAGCAGACAGGTAGAGAAGAGAGAAGAAAGAAAGAGAGAGAAAAAAAAAAAGGAAGATTGCACGTTCGGAAGTCAAGCACTGCATCTATAAAGCACATACTGCAACTGAAATAAGAAAAACAGACATATGATACGCAACCATACAATCACATACACATACACACATGAATGTGTGAGTGTGTGTGCTTGTCACAGAATGTACTTAGCACTGAGGGTGGTACGCCGCTCCCATACTACCCAGAAGCAAGTCAGACAGCGGCAGGCCCGGGGGACCCAGGCCATCCGCAGCTCCCATGGGGGTGCAGGGACCCAGGCCACTCATCCCCTTGGCAGCCACTCGCCCACCCCAGCAGGGAGGGAG
>VUQH01044860.1:24983-42622 GCA_015106775.1 Etroplus canarensis | reverse complement strand
TTTATCCCATGTGCCACCTGCATGGACAGCATCCATTCTTTTAGGCACACGAGTTCTGTGTTAACCAGTTCTCCTCAAAACTCTTTTCTGGCATTCCCAACTCCTGAAGCTGACTCTTTTTCATGCCCCACAACACAATTATTTCAAAAATCAATATGAATAGAAGATTCAAGCTGAAATAAAATCACCATACTGACATCACCAAACTCCTTGTTTATTTTACCTGTAAAAATTTAGTCAACATTTTTCCCAAGTTATCCACATCCCATTTGCCATTCACCTCACACTTTGAGAACCACTTCTTTAGACACAGGCTCACTCCTCAACTGATTCATATTTTTAAAAAGCCCCACTGGTGGTTCTGCAGGTTTTATTCTACTCACTACAAGTCATGAAAAGTGTTTATACAATAGCATTTTGTAATTAAAAACAATGAAGTAAAATGAAGAAATGAGTGACACTAAACATTATTAACGTCATTGCATTTAATAAATGGCCAACAAAACTATTAAGTGCATATTATTCATTATTTAAGGCTCTAAACATTGCTATGATCCCTAAATAAAAAAGCAATTTAGGTAAGGTCATCTTGGCTGGACACCAATTACAGTTTGAAAAGGATTTGAATTAAACTAGAGGAGCAGGACACTTTATGAAAACTTTATATGCCAACTCAGTTATAAGCAATTCATACTTCCTTTTACCTTTAGCCCTCACAGCAATCCGTGTAGAATCATGCATGCTAACAACTCTTCAAGCCCCCATGGACATTCAGAACTAGAGTGAAGCAACTACATTTTCTAAATTGATAAAAAATGAATGAATTTAATGAAAAATGAAGCACAACAATTCACACAAGTCACATCAGATCCTCAGACTTTTGAGCCCACAACAATTCACAAACTACCAGATGAAGGGTATATATATAACTGTGACAAACAAGAGAGATGGAGCTAAAGGAAAAAGGTGTCTTGCACCAGTTTTTTCTTTCAGTTTTCAAAAATGAAATGTCCCACTTTATATACTGTCTCTGTAGTGTAGTGGTTTAAACCTTTGCTCAGCAAGTGAAAGGCACCTGGTTTGAGCCCAGGTGGAGACACATGCCCCTCGCACCACAGGAAGGTTGCATCAGGAAGGACAACCTGTGTCAAATCCATCCCAAATTACCAATGAGGATTAATCCGCTGTGGTGACCCCTTGGAGAAATGCAAGAGAGCAGCCAATGGTGCTTTTAAACATATAATAATCACTGAAAATAAAAGCACAATAAGGTGACTTCTTATTGTGGGCCATAACTTCAAAACATCAAATAAAGAATAGGTCCCTATAGCTGCTGTGTGATTGTGTTTGGAGCCTTTCCCCTCTCTGTCTCTGCTGCTCAGGCAGAGTAAGTGTCAGTGTTGTGTGTGAGTGTACTGCGAAGCTCAGCATGTAACAAGTTCAGGATGTTACAGCTAGCAGTGGCCTGAGGAGAAGTGGTCAGCTGTATAGAACAGTTAGCATAGACCAGTCAGGGTCAGGGCGCCATCATTGAACAGGAGGATTACTATTCAATTTGTGCACTGATGCTCAGGGATGCTGGAAAGACAAATCAGTGATTCAGAAATAAAGATGGAAATATTATTAACTCCAATGCTGCTGCTCAGGGGTATTTGGAATCTGCAGACAAAATATCTACATGCAGCTGGAGAGTTTCATGCTACCAAGTTGAAATCTAATTACAACATTTTTGGAAGTTAATGATGGAAGCTGTACTTTTGCTCCTTCACATTTCCCTTTTAATTTTCCAGGTGCAGCTTTCAGCCATGAGGCAGGCTCAGGTGTACCCTAAGAATAGCCCAATGCTCAGAAATCCATGTCAACCAAAATAATCCCATTTACTTCATTAAATTTTAATTTTATGGCTTCATAATCAAAGCTTTCCCAAATAAGTTGATGTAATTTGAGCCAAGTGAAGCAGCTCATTCTGTTCTCAGACAAGGCTTTGCTTGACATTTTCCTGTAATGTGTTTGCTTAAAGATTTGGATATTTGGTATGAGTATGATTTGATACAAATGAAGAGCTGGAAATAAAGCAGTGGATTACACATCAGTAATTCTTTTTATTAAATCTTCATATTTTTTCTCCACTTTAAGCATTATTATTAGATATTCTATTTTTCTTTGAGCCCAACATTTTGATCAGTACTTAGTAGTCATTTGAACGGAACTATGTGTAAAGTTATACTTGCATATACAATTTCTGGGTCTTTTGAGGTTAATTGAGTTTTCAAAATTGCACATCAAACCCCCTACACACTTTAAAAAAAGTCTCTCAAAGGAAAACTTTCTTAAAGTTCTTATCTTGTGTTTTTCAATTAATTTTAGGTATTATCACTGATCCTGTTATCTCTAATATTTAGTCAACAAAATGCCAGAAGCAGCCTATTATATCAAAATAAAACACTTTCACAAATGGCATCCTCCAAAATGAATACTCAAGTGAAACAGCACTTCTCTAAACTAATTTGAGGCGGGGAAACGGTGATAAAATAAATTGCATTAACTTCTTTGATAATAAAAGGGTAAATTTCTTCTTTGCAACATATTGACTGTTTAGAAAAGATGAATAAAGTCTCTGAAAGGTTAAGCCAATGTGTAAGTGGCCAGCTGGTGGTGGGACCTCTGGCTGCTAAAAGACATCTGATTATATGTAAATCTATAGAAAAGTTATTCTATTGCTCACTTGATTTGCGATAAATTATGGTCCCATGTAGAGTAACATAGAGCAATAAAGTTGCATATGATTTATGGTGTGGCTACTCTGACTGACAAGTCAGTAACTTATGGGCATGCCATCTCCTATTTCTCACTCAGACCTACTTATTTAATCTCTTCTTACTTCTTAAAGTCATTTTACAGATGATACCTGTATTTTTTTGGTCAAAACTAACATCCCAGTAGTTGATAATAGTGAATAATATCACAGTGATTTTTTTCCAGTCTAGTTATTGGTTCTGGAAGAGTTATTGGTTGGAAGTTTGAATCATTTGATATCTTTCCAACTAGCTTATAGTAAAGTCAAAACCCCCTGTTACATACGCTTACTGTAAAGAGTCACACGGCTCGTACAAGCGTCGACACGCCACTCTTTAATCTTGTTTTTTCAAAGTCTCGCTCTTTACATTATGTTTACATTAAGGGCAACTGAGATGGTGAAACATTGGCAAACACAGCAGCTAATTTATTCAATTGAACTGCTGTGTCTGCACAGAGAATCAGGTCAAGGGTTGCCAGGTTGATAGGCTTACTAGTGTGTGGATTGGGTGTGTAGTCTGTGTTTTATATACAATCTGGCAACTCGGGTAACATTAGAGGAATACACAAAACTTGCTAATTGTAAATTCCAATTATACAAATTAAAAATGTGGGGTTCATGTGTAGTCTGGGAGGCCTGGGAGACAGTAAAAAAATAAAAAGAAAAAGAAAAGAAAAGAAAGAAAAAAGTTCATAAATAATGCTTGGGGATGATTCAACTACTTTTGACATTTGGCTTTGTTAGCTTGTTGGTAGGATTAGTTAGTGGAACAGTGGGAATAATTTTGCTTAGATTTCCAAAAAAATGTGGCGAGGGCCTAACACACATTTCTTTCTGAGTAGCCATATACTGCGCCAAAATGCTAGGAATTTTCACAATATGAACGCTAAAGATGCCCTACTGATTAATTTAGATTTAGATTTTGAAGTGTGACAAGCCCTTTTTTCCTCTTGTAATATATCCTCACTTAAACCTATATGGGGCCAGAAGGCGAAAGTAACTGAGTTCAAGTGTAGCTGAGGTTTGGAAACAAACGACCACAGGGAGATGCGAATCCACAGTGTTTCACAGAGCTCTTGTGTTAGAAAATGAAATGTCCCGGGAGAAACTGTTCGCCACACCACAGAGTCATTAATTCTGCATCATGACCTGCCTGTCTGCTGGCAGCAGCCGGGCAATGTGTATCCTGTGGCATCATTAGATTAGGAGTCAGATCAGAACAGCAACAAATAACATAAGGGTAGTGCTGTGGGTTGGGATCAGATGCGAGGTAATGCACAATATGTGTAGACTGAAGGTGCGATTTCTCCTCTAATGAAATCATGAACAAACAAACAAAAATAGGCAGAATAAAATGAGGTAACCCACAATATTACTTTGCACGGTGTGATGTGATCTCTGAACATTGTGCTTACACTGCCTTTCATTTTGCAGTGTTTACAACTGCACAATTAGAAATTCAGGCAGTGACTAGTTTAAATCACAATTACAAAGACAGCTACACAAGTGAGTCGCATTAAGTTAAATACCAATTAGCAGTATGTGCCAGTTTTAATACAGCTCTGACAATTAGCATTTTAATGTGTGTTTCCAAGGCATAAAAAGACAACTTACAGAAGTCACTGCCAATCTCTGGTTAATTAGTTCCAAACTTCTGTAATGCAGCAGGAAAAAGAGGATCAATGATTATGAGGAATGCTTTTAGGAAAAAAAAAATGGAAGTGCAACTATGGTCACCCTCACCAGTGTGACCAACCAAATACAGCTAAAAAGAAAGACCAACAGACCTAACAAAATGAAGAAAGTATATGTTTCACTAAACAGGTTTTTTACTCCAAAGTGGAAGTTGGTTATTGTTTAGTATAGTTCATTAATGTATTCATTTTCAGTGCATAAAGTTCCTCATGGACACTTGGAAAAAAAATCTAAATTCACTCCAGTAGCAAGCTGTTAGCAGCCTGTAACTCTTACCAAAAGATCTAACCTGTGCAATTTGTAACTCTGATCATTTTTTGACCATTGCTGTTCTTACAGCTAACTAAGTTTGCAAAGCAGACTGACTGATATCAGAACTGCTAACAAAACTATTGGGCTGTTAAAAGGACAAAAGTCTTAGAGTTGAACCACACAGTGTTTCTGAGAAACACATGTTCATTCCAGAGTGGCTAAAGGGCTTTAGTTTGGCACTTGGTGTCGAAGTATTATAACTTTTAGTGAGCAAAGGGCAATCGTCAAGTGTTATACTTCTTAACCATCCTACAAACTTTTTGTAGAAAGTTAATATCTTGCTTCATGGCGTAAAAAACATGTCACCAGTGACTTCAATCCCACTTTATTTGCATATATGGCAAAATTTGAGATTTTTCAACCCTTTGGATATTATTATTATTATTATTATTATTATTATTATTATTATTATTTTGTTAATTAGACTTAATAGATCCGAAAAGTCCCAAAAGTACCCAAAAAGAACCCAGTCAAGCAAATTTGAGAAAAATCATATAAAAATTCAGTGGTCCTTGGCAGAAACTTTACCCAAATGTCTCCAGAACCTGTCAGTCAGTCCTGTGCATTGATTTGAAGGAATGTTATACCTTTTTTTAGGGTTTGATGATAATTTGACTCGGCCATTTAAAACGTCAAAATCTATTCTTCTTTAGTAGAACACCTTCTGTGTTTTGCATTGTTGTCTCATCTTCCTCTCGATTAGATAACAGATAACTTTCAGTATTTTCCTTTTAGAATTAGCTGGTAAAATTAAGGATTCTAATTAGACCTTCAACCTTCTGAGGTCTAAGACATCACTGATGTTACACATTTTGTTTTTTGCTTTTTTTTTGCTGGAGAAAATAAAATATCAGCATACATCACTTCTAATAACTTTCTTCGTTTCCTGGTTGCCAAGACTTGGGGCATATTTATCAATAATCATTTAGTCCACAGATCGTTAAAAAGTATTCCCCTTCACGGTAAATGAATTGGTAACACTAAATGAAAGTCCATCCATCCATCCAGCCATCCATTGTCTTCTGCTTATCCATTGCAAGGCTGCAGAGCCTATCCTAGGTATGACAGTATAAGAGGTGGGCTACACCCTGGACAGATCATCAGTCTGTTGCAGGGCTAACAAAGTCATGTACTGTATTTCCAAGGTTCAATACCAAGGGATAAAAGATTGTGACATCTAAATTTCACCATCTTAATCTGGCCATGTAAACATATTGTGACCACTAACATATTAGCATGCTGATGTATTTGTCAAAATCTGTTTGAGTACTCTTTTTTGACTTTTAAAACTTGTGAGAAAATTGGATGATTATTGGAAAAATATAGAACATTGCAAAGATTTCACTAACTTTTTTTTTTGCAAGAGACATGTATGTTTTAAAGATACCTTCACACAAAAAAATGAAAGGGACTCATATATAGATTCATTCGTTAGAGCTGATTTGTAAAACCGAAAAAGACCACACTATAAATGTGTCAGTTACTCCTGAATGTCTAATATTTTGCCACCCATAACTGTGAAGAGCAGTAAAAACCACTCAGATTTCTCAAAGTTTTACTTGCATGTACTCTGCTTCCCATTAGTACAGCAGCACCAACCACTGAAACCTATTACTTCTCAAAATGCTGCAAAATAGACCTCAGCAGACATATTGTTACTCAAAAATCAAGCCTTTCAAACCACCGGTTGCCGGTTCATTGCCTCAGTGCCCTTCCGGCAATTGAAAGAGCACAAAAAGATTTGATCAGCTCCTGGGAGTTGAGCAACAGTGCAGCAGTGGTGAAAATGTGAGTCTTTCTGTCACAGAAACAGAGCTAGTTTTCTTCCCCAGGTTATGTGTGAGAAGCACTATCAGCACATCGGGGTATAAGGCTGTCTTTTATCTTCAAACCGCATCTTAAACTGAAGTAATCATGTGCATCACATCTGGACTTTTTGTTACGCTGTGAATCCACATTTTAAGAGACGAAACTCATTTACGTGCAAGATTAGGGTTTCAGGCAGTCATGTCTGAAACCCTCTGACTCTTTGAAAATGACATGAAGCTAAATTTCCTCCCCTCCCTTTTCTTTCCAGCCAGAGGCAAAAGGAAACAAAACTGATTTTTATTAAGGCAGCTTTGAGACTGAAAATTTAAGTATCACAAATTAGGTCCTGATCTAGTTTGGGTATTCATTCAAGTGTGATGAAATTTAAATTTAAAATTCAAAAGCTTCAGAGTCATGAAGGTCAATGGCATTCACCTGTGATACACAATATATTTGTGGCTCTGGAGGACTTTGTTCATGTGTGTGTGTCTGTGTGTGTGTGTGTGTGTGTGTGTGTGTGTGTGTGTGTGTGAGTCTGTTTGGGTGTGAGACTGATCATAGTGAATCCATCATCATTATCACAACTTTAACTTAGAGAGTTGAATGCCATATCCATAGTATTCACATCCACAGGGGAAGCGATTTGCATCACTTTGTAGCTGATGGTTAGTTGCTAGTGGACATTCAAGGCCCAGGTTGCCTAGACAGCTCTCTAACTGATGCCACTGTCATCTGTCAGTCAATAGCATTCTTCACTCTCATTGGTACTTCCTTCAGTCATTCTCCAAAAGTTGGGAAAAGCTTAACTCGGGACCTGCTCACTTTTTGTTGCCAATGGTTATTCCACCTGTCATCACTTGAAGTCAGTGAATGTCATTGACCAGGTCCCTTTAGACCATGATCATAAACATGCAAGAATAAGAAATGATTCACATAGGTCTAATAACTTCCAAAAATGATTTCTGTAAGGGATGCCCATAAACTGAGGACAAAAGTCTCTCTGCAAAGTCGAAATCATAGTCAGTTCCCTCTGAAGAATATCTAATATTATCCTGTAATTAGCTTCATTGTTTATTTAACTACTGTATGAAAAAGGTAAACAGAAGCTCATGAATTTGAATAATGTTAATTCCTTTTCTTTTCACTCCCCCAAAAATGAATTAATCCAGTAAAATGTAAGATAGGTAAAGTATGATGCTGCATATTTGAATCTTGACTAGGAGACAACCTCTGGGGCTGAAAAACTGATCCAAAACAGACATTTCAAAGCTGCAGTTTCTCCAGTGTCCGCTTCAGGATGGCTCCAAAATAAAGCAGAAATAAACATAATTAGAGCATGGTGCAATGCAATATATATATATATATATATATATATATACACATTTTTTACTTTTTTTTGTTTATATAACTAGGCTAGGAATAAATTTATGACTTCAGTGAGTGATAACTGCTGATGCAGGCAACTGTAGTAGGTGGGTGATGGTGGTGGTGAAAGAATTCATTTATTTACATTTGTTTTATTTACATCAGCATTAATTAGCTGGTATCCATACATGCTGTCAAGCATTGGTCGATAAATTACCACTCCACCTTCTTGACCAAATGTTGCCACTTTGTTTCCAGACAAAGTAAATAGCAAAAACCAAAATGCCAAATTTATGTTTTCAAAGCAAAAATCTAAAATCTAAATAATGAAATCACATCGTGGTTATTTTTAACACAGAGCCTATAAGCTCGATTCACAAATTATAAATGTGTGGAACAAAAACTCACAAGACCAGCAGTATGACACTAATGAAGTATAATAAGCACACAAACTATGTTTATTGTTACAAGAAAGTGTTGAGGCTTCCGCTCAGGAAAAGTTAAAGTATGTTGACAGTCACAATGATGTGATGAAAGACAGTAAAAACAAGCAACTACAGTGACTAGAAAAACCACAATAACAACAACGATATAGACAGTGATGCTCCATGCATTTCGGATGGCGCTTTTTTCATATTTCTCCCCCTGACTTTATAATGATTGAAGAGTGCAGATGCACCAAGGGAAAAGGCAAGATTAAACAGTGCCAACAAAGACTGATTGCCTGCATAGAAATGTCAGCACAAGTCATTTCTGAGAGGAATCACAGCAAGAAGTGACTAATTCAGAAGGCAGGTTTCTGATGAAAATGGGACTTTCTCTCCCAGATGACAATAAAGGAACTGACAAAGAACACGAGCGAGGGAGAATTGGCAAAGAGGAAATTGTCTGTTGGGAAGAGAAGATGAAGGAAAAGGACTTCCTTCACTCAAATGAGATCTGCACAATAAGGAAAAAAGCACTGGGCCACCTACACATGACACCTATAGGAGCTTTTAAGACATAAAATTCTAAATCCACTGGCATTAATATGGAGTTTGTCACCCTTTGCAGCTACTGTATAACAGTTTCCCCTCTCTTTAAAGAAGGCTTTCTACAAGTTTTTATAGCGTGTCTGTGGGAATTTTTGCCCATTCTTTCAGAAGACTATTTGTGAGGTCAGACACTGATGTTGGACAAGAGGGCCTGGCTCGCAGGATGGGGTTGAGGCTAGGTGTGGGTCAGTCAAGTTCTTCCACAGCAGCCATCCAACCATATCCTTATGGACCTTATTTTGTGCACTGAGCCACAGTCATGCTGGAGCAGAAAAGGGCCTTCTTCCAACTGCATAGAAATGTCTAAAAAATTGTTACAACCATCAAGTGCTATTTCAACTGCTATTCCGTATGGTAGTTCTCTTGATGTTTCAGTAGGGTATCCAAAGGTCAGCATATCTCTTTCTGAACCACACATTTCTTGTGTTTGTATTTCGACTTTTGTAAAATTGAAGCAGTCAAAATGTGGGACTCAATGTTAAGGATGGACAAGGCATGAGAATGCTGTCCAGTCCCCAATGAAGTGAGACATCTAGTCACCCTATTATCAAATTGAGACTTCAGTCACACCAAAATGTAAGTCTACCTTAATGAATGTAATTTATCATAGATCAAAAATGTAAATGAAGTACACAAGAAGCTATCATAAATTTAAAAATGAATTTGGATCAGGAAAAAAAAAATTACACATCAGTCAATAAATATGGAGAGCTGCTCTAATTTTCACTTGAGGCAGATTAGAACTTGTTAAAAAGTGGAATTTGAAGGGACATGAGTCCAAAAAGTCCTTATCACCTCTGTGTTTATGCAAGGTTTTGAGTGGAACGTCCTAAGATAATTCACTCCACCAAAAAATGACACTACTTAGCATTCAAAAGGCCACCACTAGCAGATAAATCCCCCTCTTATCACTGGTCCGGGATGTAACAGAATTGAACTGTATTAAATTAGTCTGCCTGTTTTTTTATACTGAGAAAATATTAGCATTTTAGATAAATTACTGAACCCCAGCTTTTATCTCACTCTATGGAGCTTATTATTTTACACTCTGCTCCTCAATTTGGGGCCAGAAATAAGCAGAGATAATGGAAGGTGTTTTATATTTCATTCTGAAGGTTGTATAACAACTTTATGACATGGAGCTTCCCTTTCAGACGACCATCAGGCGCCAACGTGTTAGAGGTCTTTAATCAAAATTTACTGGAGTCTCCGATTATATGAGCAGTTTTATTGATGCATTAGCAAAAAGATGAACATATTCATTCAAACAGAGTTGAGAGATTAGTCACCCTAAAGAGGCCTGTGTTTATGTAGTTTCAAAACCAACCATCACTTTTGATACTGGGATGAATTCATGATCACCTACTTCAATGATTCTTTGATAAAAATGTAATCAGTCTGAGGTCCTTTAATATGTTTCTATGTATTCGCACGCTGCTTTTTCTGCTCTCTGAGAGGATTTGTGACAACACAACCAGCGTGAACATGCAATGCCAGTAAAAAAACAAATGCAATGCATGATGCCAGCAAAAGGTTTTCATCCCCATCATACTCATGAGCAAATAAAGTAATGAAGACTATGCATAAGTTTACTTGTTTGCGTGCATTCATGTATATTCACACTGCTACTCTATTCTTTACATCACTTCCGTTTTCCCACACTGTCAAACTCAATTCAGTCATCACTCTGGCCCAATAATTTTCTTGTCTGCCTGCAGTGAGCTAGTCAGCCTCTGTTCTGTGTTCCTTAAATCTCAGTTCTCTTTTGTCATTCTGCCTTGTACAGTCTAATTTGTGCAACAAGTCTCCTCCACATCTCCATCTCATCCTGGTCAGTCAGACATTATCTTCCAAGACTCCACCTGCCTCATCTCCACCTTCATCACCAGTGTTGATTTCTAATAATCACTCATTATTGAAATATGTGTTGAAGCCTGGGTTTGAAAAATAAAGCTAACCCAAGTGCAGTTCCAACACTGAACACTTGGCTCTGGTTACAAAAGCCAGTCCATCTTTATAGACCCCCATGCTGATATGCACAACTCAACAACATGGAAAAGCGCATATATATATATATATATATGTATATATATATATGTTTTGGCATTACGTGCCTGTTTGTATAGTTGTATATGTTCAGTGTGCAAAAGTCTCTCTTATATATATTTTTATATATATATATATATATATAAAGAATTCTATGGTGGGTTGTTTTTTTTTCTTGCTGATTTGGATCTTTGATAACTCTCTAAGAATTAAAGTTAAAGGTGTGGCTGGTTTTACTGAAAGGTACACCAACACAGGGAGCTGTAGACTTCTGCTAAATTGGACCTCTCAACCATATTATTATTATTATTTTAACAGGTAGCATCATTATTATCAAAGCTCTTTTTTCAAGAGAGACTTTTGCACACTGAACATATACAACTATACAAACAGGCACGTAATGCCAAAACATCATTCAGTATCAGTCAAAAGTTTGGTCACACTCGGACATAGTGGAGTTTGTTATTTTTCATAATCTCCCGTACTTACAACTAACAGTAAATCATCATAGCAGCAAAATGACATCAACTGAGTTCTTCAGTGACCTAGAGTAAGTTAAGCTTTCTTAGCCATGTTGAACCAGGAAATTACACAGTTTTGGTCAGGGCGTACTTTGCTATTAAATTATAGTTTGGGTTAAATCCGTACCAGCCCAGTAAGAGGAAAACTGAAAAAAGGGGAAAAAAGTCACCTTTAGAGGCACCCAATGTGTGATTAAGATGATAAGAAATTTCAGGGTGAAATTGACGAACACCAAACATCACTGATACAATGTTATAATTGTTACTTACTCAGAACAAATTTAAAGAAATTTGAATTTTTAAAAATAAAGTAAAATCAAGTTTTTAGAACAATAGCTTAATGTTGTGCATTTGTGCCCTGTAGTTTTTGTTAAACTTTTCCCTAAACATCCATGCCCTGAGCTTTGTCCAGAATTTTGACTGGTAATGTACAAGTTCACAAATTAAGAAAAGCACGTGCAAGAAAATAGATACATAAATACAACCTTTTTAAATTGTTCCAGAAAGAGAAGGTATTTCAAAGCCCTTGTACCTCATTCTACCCATAGGCAGCAAAGTATTTAAGGCCATTTTTTTCCAATTTATGTATGAATAATGGGTACAGCTAATGTTAAAATGTTCTGTGACCTTGACATTATAGCTACTGTGTTTAAATATAACAATGAGGCAGAGGTAACTGGGCAATTTTTGAAGAAGGGCCTTATAAATAAACATCATAGAGTGCTGCTCTCTTCTACTTTCTAAAGAGGACCATCCCATTTTTTTCAAACAAGAAAGAGTGAAAAGGAAGGAAAGAATCACTTTTGATTGAATGCAGCAAACTGTGATGTGCAGAATCAAGAGACTTTAAGATGGAGGGGGAAACATGCATAAAAACAATATCACCATAATCAAGGGCAGACAAAAACATAGAATGCACAGTTTTCTTACAACTATTAGAAGAGAACCATGTTTTGTTTCAGTACAAAAATCCAATTTTTACCTTCAGTTTTCTTGATAGGCATTTCATTCTAAAAGAATGTTTAATGTCCTAGGCCAATGTTTGATGAGAGATTCCTAAAATGTATCAAATATACACTGTAGATTTACCATAGTTAGATTAAATTAAGAGCCAGCATCATATAAAATAGCGCCATATGCTTTAAAGTGTACATTACAGTTTTGGGTGGCAGAACAAATATTGTTTGTGTACAGAGTGAATAAAAGAGGTCCAAAAATGGATCCCGGTGGAAAACCAGCACTGATAGCAACGGGACTTGACGTGAACTCTTCAGACACTAATGTCTGAAATCTGCCAGAGAGATCATCATGGACTAATTTAATAGGCTGATCATCTAAACTGACGGATCACAGCTGTTTCAGCAGAATGCTGTGATATTGAATCAAAAGATCAGGATAAATCAGTGAAAAGTGAAGCTCAATGTACAAAAATGAGAATCAAGTATTTCTATGAGATTTTTAAGTATACATAATTCTAATGATCTAAATTCTAACTGTTCTAACTGTAAAATATTTTACTCCAGATAGAGTTGACTCACTTTGATCACCGCATACTGCATGTGTGTAATGGGAGGCCCTGTATAGCTATACAGATTTTTGAAATTTTACACATTGCAAGTGATGAGCTGAAAATATGAGATATCCAAGCAGTAATCAATTCAGCACTGAGGGGAAAGAGGGAAGGATCTAAATAATCATCCTTCATTCTTAGATTTTTTGGGGGGGTTTAAATTGAACAACTGACTTCAAACCTCTATTTGGCTTGAGTATAAAAGTAAATTTGTTTCCAGAGACTGAAATATTTGGATGCCAATCCATAGCTGAAGAGCCTACATTTGCAGCAGCAGAGACCACGTTACCACAATAAATTGTTTAGTAACTAATTTTGAAGATGTGTCCATTGTCTTATCATCAACCCATTAGTCATATAGTACAACAATCTTATGAGTAATATTTTAAAACTTTGTATTCATACAAATGCTTTTAAATACGTTTTCCAACTTGCACGAATCCAGTTTTAGTAGGACATGCAAATGGAAAGATTGAACCTGTTGAGCTCTGCCATGCCACTTAAAACCTCTTTGTTCTATTATAACCTTAATTCACTTTAAGCATTTATGCTAGAAGGCAAAAAAATATTGAATAAATAAATAAAATACAATGCATGGCAGAAAATCCAGGAAGTTCTTCAGCTGGTTCACATCAAGTCTAGTGCAAACACTGTCTCCATCTCAGTCAGGTCAGTGTCTGGGCAAAAAAACTTTCCTGACTTTTACTTACTGTTGACTGATCCTGAGCCATTGTTTATGTCAAACCACGGTGCTAGACATTAAATCATGCGAAAAGGAAGCAAGTGATAATATGCAAAATGTTTTGTCCAAGCTTCAACAGAGTGATAATAATAATTTTCTAGGAAAAAAGGACCTCTGTGGATATAATTCTGCATTGTATTTTATTTTCATTTTATTCTATTTTTAAATTGTAGGACATATTCTATGACTTGTGCTGCAGCTTTGTTGGAGGAGAATGAAGGATGTTCTCAAAGTCCACAATAGGTTTAACGCTGGTTAGACAAGAAGCCTCTGACTCTCTGCCAGGTCTGCACTCATCCCATCCAACTGGACATTCTGCTCTTACATGATCCCAGATGAAAAGAAATAATTAAATAAACTCAAGACCTGGCCAACAAACAGACCCCCCAAAACCACACAACACCATGAGTGCCTGAGGTAATGGCTTCGTAAACAGCCCACTATTCTGGTACGTAATGACCCGTGAAGAAACCCTTCTGTGAGCCAGTAGCTAAATCTAGCCGACTGCTTTTGGCCTGCTCGTGAAATGTGCTCTGACACTGACAGAGTGGGACAGGTGGCAGAGGCTGGAATGGATGCCAAGGCTGATTGATAAAGAGTCACTCACTGATGGTGCAGCCGAGAGGCGTCTGGTGCACTGCAACAAAGAAATGGAGCTGCTGAGGGGTCATCGAAGCTCTTCCAGGTCACTTACTGACAAAATGGAGCTACAGAGCAGAAATTTGGTGTCTGAAAGTTAATTTGCCATTCATTTGTCATGCAGAGTGTGATTAATAGTTGTAGCAGTGTAAGGTAGATGTACCAGAAGTTACATAATTATGGAGAGAATGCATATGTTCCTGCAGCTCATGTCAGCCAGTAAATCCATCAAGATACTACAAGACATCCCCCAGCCGGCCACCACACCTGAGCGTCACAAATATGTCAACATAAACTGCATGATCAAGGATGAACTGTGTGCAGAAACTACCAAATAACAGCACTTATATTGTATATTAGTGGAAATTATGCTACAAAAGCAAATGAAACCATCACTCAAAAGTGCAAACGTACACTTTGAAGACTGCACATTAAATAAGACAACTCATTTCATAGAAAAATCTGAAATGACTCATGATTCAATATATCACATTTTCACAGTTATCATGATAAAAAGGATTTATAACTATGTGTACCTTTGGCTGTTCCTTTGTGTTCTCCCCAAGGGGTTGCCACAGTGGATTAATGCACTTTGGTAATTTGGAGGAGGTTTTACGCCACATGCCCTTCCTTTCTCAACCCATCATGGTGAGAGGGGTTTGTATCCCCACCTGGAATTAAACCAGGGACCTTTCGCTTGCAAGGCGAGTGTGTAAACTACTACACTACGGGGACACAAAAAGGACTCATAACTATATAAAGGCACGATAAAGTGCCATTATTACTATTATTATTATTAATATTATTATTATTATTATTATTATTATCATTATTATATGTGTGATACTGATTTTTTTTGGCAATGCACAACTTTTGTGACAGATGTCCCAGATACCATTATATTAGTTATGGTTCTCTCCCTGTTGAAAAATAACTGCCTCAAGGTTTTACCAAGATGGCTACAAAGTGGTGGGGCTTGCTTCTAGAAGGATTTTGAAAAGACTTTCAACTGCTAAGGCTAGTAATATTAGCTTTGGAGCTTATATTATGCTGGACATGTGGGCTATGATAAATAGCTATACAGTTTATATTTTAAACCACATCCTTACAGATTTCAAAAATTACAGTCACTTCCTGAATAATTTAAATTTCTACAGTTTCAGTGATCTTGGTCATGGTACACTTGAAAAAAATCTAAATATGCCCCCTGTCTACCCTTCAAGATGTCATCCTGCTCATTTCTTGAACTTGACATATGAAGAGCTCTCATTGCTGGTGATAAGTAAAAGCCTAGGTGCTGGTTTTATCAGGGTTTCTTTTTTCTTTTTTATTTCTTTTGTTGTCTGTGTGTGTCATTGCTGGACTACAAAATTAACTTTGCAATGTTGAAGTGAGAAATCTTACTGTATGTGTCTCAAATTTTGCATCTGATGAGAAATGACGTGAGGAATGTCTCATCTCATCTCGTCTTCTACCGCAGAGGCAGCAGTTCGAGCAGAGAAGACCAGACTTTCCTCTCCCCAGCCTCCTCCAGATTTTCAGGGGGAATACCAAGGTGTTCCCAGGCCAGCTGGGAGACATAGTCTCTCCAGCGTGTCCTGGGTCTTCCCCGGGGTCTCCTCCCAGAGGGACATGCCTGAAACACCTCCAGTGAGAGGCGTCCAGGGGGTATCCTGATCAGATGCCCAAACCACCTCAGCTGGCTCTGCTCAATGTGGAGGAGCTCTACTCTGAGTATCTCCTGGATGACTGAGTTCCTCACCCTATCTCTGAGAGTGAGCCCAGCAACCCTGCGGAGAAAACTCATTTCAGCCATATTATATTCTCGATCTCATTCTTTCGGTCATTACCCAAAGTTCATGACCATAGGTGAGGGTAGGAATGTAGAAAGACCGGTAAATTGAAAGCTTTGCCTTAGAGCTCAGCTCCCTCTTCACCATGACAGATCGGTACAATGTCCATATCACTGCAGGCGCTGCCCCAATCCGTCTGTCGATCTCCCGCTCTATCCTCCCCTCACTTGTGAATAAGACCCCGAGATACTTGAACTCCTCCACTTGAGGCAGGACCTCATCCCCAACACGGAGAGGACAATCCACCCTTTTCCTGGAGGATACCATGGACTCAGACCTGGAGGTGCTGACTCTCATCCCGGCTGCTGCACACTCAGTAACAAACTGTCCAAGCAAGGCCTGTAGGTCATTGCTCAATGAAGCCATCAGAACCACATTATCTGCAAATAGCAGAGATGAGATCTTATGGCCACCGACCATGACACCCTCCGTTCCATGGCTGCACCTAGAAATCTTGTCCGTTAAAATTATGAACAGGATCGGCGACAAAGGGCAGCCCTGGTGGAGTCCAGTTCTCACTGGGAACGAGTTCGACTGGTTGTTGACAATATGAACCAAACTCTCACAATGGCTGTACAGAGACCGGATTGCTCATAGCAATGAGCCCGATACTCCATACTCCTGAAGCACCCCCCAAAGAATCCATGAGGGACACGGTCGAATGCCTTCTCCAAGTCCACAAAACACATGTAGACTGGTTGGGCAAACTCTCAGGTACCCTCAAGGATCCTTGAGAGGGTAAAGAGCTGGGCCAGTGTGCCATGACCAGGACAAAAACCACATTGTTCCTCCTGAATCTGAGGTTCGACCAAAGGCCGGACTCTCCTCTCCAGTATCTTAGCATAAACTTTCCCAGGGAGGCTGAATAGTGTGATCCCTCTATCATTGGAACACACCCTCTGGTCCCCCTTTTTAGAGAGGGGAACCACCACCCCAGTTTGCCATGCCAAGAGTATGGTCCCCAACTTCCACGTGAGACGTGTCAACCAGGACAGCCCTACAACATCCAGAGCCTTGAGGTACCCAGGGAGAACCTCATCCACACCTGGAGCCCTGCCACAGAGGAGTTTTTTAACAACTTCTGCAACCTCAGCCCCAGTGATGGACGAGTCACCCCCCTCGTCCTCATGCTCTTCTTCTTTTATAGAAGAGGGCTTAAGAAGATCCTCAAAGTATTCCTTCCACCGCCCGACAATGTCATCATTCGAGGTCAGCAGCCCACCATCCGCACCATGCACAGTGTGAACAGGGAGACA